>JBBMOC010000061.1:2186455-2206455 GCA_037975185.1 Centropyge bicolor | reverse complement strand
GTACATCCTGTAAGACCTTGTTGATGTTAGAGAGCTGAAGTAGCCAAAGCTTAATGGATCTGACAAATAATTCAGTGCTTACTGTCCACAAATTCTTTACACTCTTCCTTGAGCTCTGAGGTCTTGTGGCTGACATCAGGCTCCAGCACCCGTAGCTTGTTGAGTTCATCAAAATAAAAGCCTGCCTCGGCTAATGGGTCTTTAGCCATGGCCACAGGGCCTGTCATAAAAGTGGCATTAAGGATGAGGGGTGAAGAACGCAAAAACAATTAAAACATAGCTTGGACTATCCAGTGACAAGCCCTACAAAAAAAATACAAGATGTATTTTGCAGATATAACCAGAAATACCATGAAATCTGTAAACATAGACATGTTTACACTGAAATCAACACTCTTTATAGCTGGATGACTTCATGCTTGTTAGCAGACTACCACACAGTATCATCTGTTTTGCTGACCTCATGTCTGGATCTCCAGTCAACTGATTGCCAGGAAGGCAGCACCGTTACACTTACATTTGAGCTGCTTGTTGATGCAAAACAAACATTTCATTGAGCTATGACCTTCAACAAGAGACCATATGGCTGAACGTGATAGTAGAGATGGACAGGAAGCTGATGGTTAGCCTCTGTTGTTTGAGCGGATATGAGGAGCCCTATAGTGGTAGAAACTCGTTTTGCATGCATTTTTATTCACTAGAACTTTATATTATATACAAACGTTAGTTAGACATATAGCTAAGTTAACGGCTAACGTTAGCTTTCTTCAAAAGTTGTCCGGTTGCTATTAACTTTCCATGTATCATGTGAGTAAGATGGTGACTAACAGCTAAGGTTAACATCGCAAAATTAACATTACAGTACAAAGGTTCACATAGCTTGGGGTGTTTTCCTGTCCTTAACGTAACCTACAATTAGTTAAATTAACTCAGCTAGTTAGCATTTCGCTAGCCGGCTGACAAACGCTAATCAGACGACTTAAACACACTCATAATACCTTCGTTTCTGCTGATCGAGTTCCTTAAATAACTGACGCAATATTAAACCGTATTCAGGTATTTTCGGGAGAGAAAACGATGCAGTTTACCTGTTCAAGCCGCTATCGCTGTGAACGCAGATGGCCCTGTGCTGTGTGACTATGTGGCAAAGCAAGTAAACCATCAGCCAAAGCTCCTCCCCCCCTCGCTGCCAGGGAGACCAAATGCTGCTGCCTCTGTGTGTGTGTGTGTGTGTGTGTGTGTGTGTGTGTGTGTGTGTGTGTACGATAATGCAAACTGTATAAAGATTAAATAAAAGGCAGATGTCTAATATTCGAGCTTCATGGATAATGTTTAGTCTGCAGTGGGGACTGCATTGATTCAAAGCATGACAGATGATCTCTGTGGCCAGTAAATGTAATCATGCAGAAACTATGTGTCAGATCTTGACAGCATGTAAGCCTGTTTGTTGTCTGTCCTGTCCTCGTGATTTTAAAATGAGTCCCAACACCTGGTAGTTTTCTGTTTTGAAAATCTTGAGGTATTTGTCAGCATCTGTGTCCCTGGGCCTGCGGCCAGTTTTAGCCAGTAAAAGACTTGGATTATGAGATACTAAATTAAAATTATGAGAGAGGAAGTGAAAATAATAATTTATGAAATTCAGAATTAAGAGATAGGTAATAATTATGAGATTATAAATCAAAAATGTTTGACTTTTTAAATAAAAACTATGAGATTAACTGACCTATTTACTTGATATTTGCTAATTTTGCTTTGTTGCAAGTATTTTCTTTCTTCCTTTCCAAGATTTCCATAATTAAAACCTGGAACAGCTCTTTTGACCCCAGTCCATATTCCAGATGTGACTGGGTCCCTGGTTTTACTCTAGCAAAGCCAGCAACATTATCCAGATAACGCAGCAAGCCTGCTTCTTGGAACAGGCCTCTGTGCTGACTACATTCAACAAACCAAATAACAGCTTTACAGCTTTATTCCTAAATGGTCTAACAGGAATAGGTGCTCCTATCCCAACAGCGTCCCAGTAGAAGCTGTACATTGCATATATAATATATACATATATATTTTATTTGTAAAGAATAGTGCAGAAAGCACCCCCCTCTCCCCTTGCCCTTGATTAAATGCATTCAGTTTTATAAAATAATCCACAATCATGCCAACATCCACTGTCAAAATGACAAGGATCATAGGTCAGGATGAAAACGGTTAGCAATGCTGACTGTAGAGGGCAGCATTTTCCTTCGTAACGTCCAGTCTGCCCTAAACTAGGTCGAAGAAGAAGAACGAGTAGCGAGTTTAACTTTACATTGTGTTTTACAACTACAAGCTTTGATGCCCTTGTGGATTTCTGTTTCACGGCGATAATGGCAAGGTAAATTAGCCCCACGGTCTGCGGATATTTGACAACACATAAAGACAGCACGGAGAGGTCGTTAAGTAGACGCCAAAGTTTGTAAACTGATGCCCCCAGTTACATGTTGTTCACTGGTGGATGTAGCTGGGCACGAATACGTAACGTACTCCATTGAAAAATCTGGCAGTTTAATGTGACTTTTGTTTAGTAGCGCCTACACACCTGGAGTACTTCCAGAATGTTGGTTTACGTTATTTAAAAAATCGGTATTCAGTTAGAAAAAACTAAACACATTTTCGTCTTTTTACAATAGGCTAGTGTGTCGAGTTGTTACCATAGACCGTATAAAACAGTTGTTTTAACGGTTGTTACGCATCTGGACTCTCTTCTCAACATGAGCCAAACACACCCACACGGGAAGAACAGAAAAGTGACGCAAAGCGAATGTAGCATTACAATAACATTTGTTGAAATAAAGCATTGAGTGGTGGTGTATCGACTATACGAAATCATCAAAAGGCCATAGCTACCTCCACTTACCGAAGTAGTGTTATACAGCGTTGGGGCTTTTGCTTTCATAAAAGACAATATTAAAATGAGCAAAGTTTCAAGGGAGTTCGGTCTACATTTTTGTATACCACCGAACGGGACATCCAAACTAACCTCCAGCTTGCTGTTGGCTCAGTAATAGTTAGCTAATTAGTCACCCAAGAAAGCTGTTAGCCAGATTAAACCTACTTCACTTGCAATAGGTAATTTGTTAAGTTAGTTCAGGTGTTGGCCACCGCCAGGTCTTTTTCTGTGGATGACTCTTTGTCGAGATTCAGCTTGTGGTTTCGGTTTAAATTCAAGACAAACGTGCTGTTGTAGATTTAACAATTTGTCCTTTTCCCCATTGATATGTGTTTCCTCCCTGCTCCTCCAGTTTCCTGCCCAGCCACATTCCATTTATTGAGAAGGGGAACTGAGGAAAAGAACAGCTGGGTAGGTGACTTCCACTCTTGTTGTGATACAACCCTTCAACCACTGGGGGTCTTGCTTTACCCGTTAAACAGTCTTTATCAACATTGACCTTTCCTGTGTGGCTTTGTAGACAATTCTTAGCTCCAGTTCAATGCTCTGTTTTTTTGCCAGGAATGATCTGGAGGAGTGAGAGGTTGTGGCAGCCTCATCAGTAGCTGTCACCACGGCGGGGGACCTTCGGACCTCCGTCTGCAGGGTGGTCATCTACCTCGAAAGGGACATGTCCAGGAACAGCTGCCTGCCCCAACATCACACAGAGTCTGACTGCACCTCCCCACCCCTTCCTCTAGCCTGTCCCAAGACCAAGACCTGCAGTTACGGAGGAGCGTTGGGCCTGGGCAACAAATATGTCAGACTCAACGTTGGGGGGAACCTGTTTTACACCACACTACAAGTGCTGACCAGGCAGAACTCCATGCTGAAAGCCATGTTCAGTGGGAAGAAAGAAGTGTTCACTGATAAAGAAGGTAAGCTATCTCTGAACTGCCGACAAGATGACTGTTCTCCATTATGAAGGTATTTCAGGTGCAAAATGTTTGAGCACCTGTAACATTGAATTTGTATGTGTATCAGCAAATTTGATTTCCCACACTCTATGAGTTGTGTACTTATAAAATAATTTCTCGTATGTGCCGATTTTTTTCTTCCAACAAATACAACACAAAAATACATATTCACAAAATTGTAATTTCAGATGCACAAATCATAATTACAGGTGCACAAATCACATTTACGGGTGCACAAATCATATTCACAGGTGCACAAATCCTTTTCTACAAGTCACATATTTCAACACTGACACGCTCACATTTTGCACCTATTGTTGCAACGCACTAGGTGCAAAATATACTTGTGCACCTGTATCGTATGAAGTGAAGTTGCAGTGAGAATTTGAATATGTGCAAATCTGAATTGAAAGACTTTTCGGCCAGTCAGAGAAAAGCTTTGTCCGCCCAGCCAATCAGATGTCTTAAAAATTCACCTTCGCCGCCGCATTTACTGCTCGCTGGCTTTGTGGGTAGCGTCCCTCCTTCCAATTGGCTGTGGGACGAAAACGACCAACCTCGGATTGAATGAAAACCTCTGATTGGCTGGGTGGAATAACTGTGCACTGTACTGTACTGTAAAAGCTGCTCAGATGTACATATTCTCAACATGGTCTGTTGCTTCTCTCCAGGTTGGATCCTGATCGACCGCAGTGGCAAACACTTTGGCAGCATCCTGTGCTATCTGCGTGATAGCACAGTCACCTTACCCAAAGGTCGTCAGGCTGTCCAGGAGCTGCTGGCTGAGGCAAAGTATTACCTCATCCAGGGCCTAGTGGAACTTTGTCAAAACAGCCTGCAGGTCAGTTACATCCACACTGACTGATATTCGAAATATGTAGAAAAGAGGATGTCTAAGTATATGGCACCTTGTCTGGACACTTTATGTATCAGCAGATGAGTTCTGTTGTCTGGTGTTTACAATTTTCTTTAATATCAATTTGTCTTGCCTGGTTTGTCTGGAGTTGTACACCATTACCAAAAGTCTGAGACTGCACTGATATTTTCACGTAAACCTGGTAATAATCAGAAAGTTTGAGGATTCAGAAACATTTAAAAACACAAGAAGTTATAACATGTATAATGAAGAAGAAATATGTGAAATTCTGCACTATTTTTTGGTCAGCAATCAAATTTAAGCACATTTGTGGCATTGACCAACTTAAGTCCTTTCTTCAAAAATAGTTCAATTTGGAAACACTAGCTAGGAAGCATGGTCTCTTGGGAGGGGCATAAACTTTTGCCCTGGAACCTAAACTGGAACTTAACTTTCATCCGTTCATTTTCAGATTCCTTAACAAGTTTGTGGTTTATGACAAAATATTGTACTACGAGAGGTTAAAAATATATTTTCATTGTGATTGTAACCATGTTAGCATGCTGATGGTAGCATTTAGCAGCCTCTTAGTTGGTTTATCATAAATGTACTTTGTCACACATAAAATACATTATACCATGATAGAGGCTATTCGACATTCTGTCTACCTCTACTTTTTTATTTACTTCCTATGGCAATATTTCAGAATTCCCAGTCTACGGTTTGTGGTTCTCAGTGCTTTGCCTTGACTGTGTGTTTGCTGCACTAGTGAGGTCTGTTCAGCTCTACAACAGTGATACTCAAGTACACAGATTTGTTTTGCTCTGGACCATAGTGTATATTTATGCCTCTAGGCTATGGCAACGATACAGTTTGCTGCACCATCTGTGCAAGGCCAGCATTAGTGGGTATGCATCACCCTAACAGGTTCACAGGAATGTCTGCTGGACTGCCAAAGTTTACACATCCGTTGGTTTCCAGGGGGGACAGATTGCAAGACAGCCAGACATCAAATTCTAAGCTAACTGGCTGTCATCAAGTCCAGTAGTTTATGAATGAGTAGCATATAACCTGCCTTCTTTGAGGTCCACTGCATACTTGTAACATGATGTTACATAGCCTTGTAATGGTGGTTATGGTGTAATAGACTTTGGTGGTATTAATTTACAGGTGCATCTCTAAAAATTGGAATATCATGAAAAAGTTCAATATTTTTTGTCACTCATTTCAGAAAGTGAACACATTAAGAGGAAGAGACACATTACACATAGAGTGAAATATTTCAAGTCTTTATTTCTTGAAATGTTAATGATTATGGCTCACAGATAACGAAAACCAAAAATTCAGTGTCTCAGAAAATTAGAATATTGTGAAAAAGTTCAATATTGGAAAGTCATGGTATCACACCCTAATCAGCTAATTAACTCAAATCACCTGCTAAGGTTTCCTGAGCCTTTAAATGGTCTCTCAGTCTGGGTCAGTGGGCTATACAATCATGGGGAAGACTGCTGACTTGTCAGATGTCCAGAAGACAGTCAGAGACGTCCTCCACAAGGACGGTAAGCCACAACAGGTCATTGCTAAAGAAGCTGACTGTTCAGAGTGTAGTATTCAAGCATATTCATAGGAAGTTGAGTGGAAGGAAAAAGTGTGGAAGGAAAGGTAGCACTAGCATAAGGGATAACTGCAGCAAAATCCATTCAAGAATTTGGGGGAGCTTCACAAGGAGTGGACTGAGGCAGCGCATCAAGAGCCACTACGCACAGACAAATCGTAGACATGGGCTGCAAATGTCGCATTCCTTGTGTCAAGCCACTCCTGAACCAGAGACATTGTCAGAAGCGTCTTACCTGGGATGTGGAGAAAAAGAACTGGACTGTTGCTCAGTGCTCCAAAGTCTTCTTTTTAGATGAAAGTAAATTTTGCATATCATTTGGAAATCAAGCTCCCAGAGTCTGGAGGAAGAGTAGAGAGGTACAGAATTCATGCAGCCTTCTGCTGACAAGCTGTTTGGAGATGCTGATTTCATTTTCCAGCAGGACTTGGCATCTGCCCACACTGCCAAAGGTACCAAAAGCTGGTTCAATGACCATGGTGTTACTGTGCTTGTTTGGCCAGCAAACTCGCCTGACCTGATCCCCATAGAGAATCTATGGGTATTGTCAAGAGGAAGATGAGAGACACCAGACCCAACAATGCAGATGACCTGAAGGCTGCTATCAAAGCAACCTGGGCTTCCATTACACCTGAGCAGTGCCACAGGCTGATGGCCTCCATGCCACGCCACATTGATGCAGTAATCCATATCAGTTTAAAATATCATTTTTTATTGATCTTATGTAATATTTTCTGTATAACTCTATCTGTAAGCCATAATCATCAACATTTCAACAAGAAATAGACTTGAAATATTTCACTCTGTGTAATAAGTCTATATATGAGTTTCACTTTCTGAAATGAGTGACAAAAATTATTGAACTTTTTCATGATATTCTTATTGTTTTTTTAAATGTACCTGTATACCTGACCTAAAGACACTAAAGCTACCCTAAATTCCAGTGTATGTTGTTGTGTGATTGACAGGGCAATAAAGAGCAACCCCTGTGTGTTATACCTGTGGTCACCTCAAGTAAGGAAGAGGAGAGGCTCATTCAGTCTTCTGCCAAGGTAAACACAGACCCTGGCTGGAATTTATCTATCATAGATCTGGATTTACTGAAGCTGAAAATATAGTTTGAATTTTTTTTAGAAGCATCTCTCCAAGCTAGATCCTGCATCTCTGTTGTGTTACAACCACAAAAACGATGACTTATTCTTTCATGTGAAGGCACTTAAATATTCACAGAATATATAATTGATTTTTCTGCTCTCTTGTCATGGTATTCCTGCCACATGGATGATGCCTACTTTAAGTGAATTTATCGTACATTTTGATATTAAATGTGATTTAATCAGATATTTAATCAGTTTCTTCTCCTTTGTTAGCCTGTGGTGAAGCTGGTGTACAACAGAAGCAATAACAAGTACTCCTACACCAGGTAAGAAAGCTTTCCTCCAGAGGCCCTACTGCTTCCTTCATTACAAAGACAATTCATTTATTTCTTTTTCAAAGTTCTCATTTAGGGAAGCATTGACTTTTCAATCTAATAAAGTAATAAGCTAGCGCAGACGGTGTGGAACAAACAATGAAGCACTTCTGCTCCACATCAGTTTGCTTTTGTTTTGACAGTAACTCAGACGACAACCTGCTGAAGAACATTGAGCTGTTCGACAGGCTGTCCCTCAGCTTCAACGGCCGCGTCCTCTTCATCAAAGACGTGATCGGAGACGAGATCTGCTGCTGGTCCTTTTATGGTCAGAGTCGCAGGCTGGCTGAGGTCTGTTGCACCTCCATTGTCTACGCTACGGAGAAGAAACACACCAAGGTGAAGAATGAATTAGGCCACTATCAGACCGTCTATAGTATTAAAGTATAGCAGGATGGGAAGAAAGATCATGTAGATAAATGTAACAGTACTTCCTCAAATTCAAAATTATTTCATCCAAAGTTTGACTAAACATGAAACTAACACAAAGGAGCATTTAAAAGTCTATATTTGTCAATGTTAAACAATTAACATTTGACTGATTGACACATTTGCAGTGTGAGGAAAAACTGCACCCAGAGACACACATACTCTCACACACACTCAGAAAAAACAAGTGAAGCACCTTGTATCACTACATGCTTCATATAACATAAAAATAAGTAAGTCATGCTTCCAAAATCAGCTTATGAGAAGTGAAAAAAATCTCTTACCTATCTGCATGTACACACAAATTCCCATTAAATGGGGCCTCATTTATAAAAACTGTGTGTGTGTGTATATATACATATATGCGCGTGTAGTGTGTAGTGGAGTCCAGACCGACACTGTCTTTTCTCTGACTAAACTGACTGACCGATCCATGGTATTGTGAGTACCGGCTTTAAATAGTGAATAGTAAATAGTGTATATATCGTACTGTTCCGTTGTTGAACTGCGCTGAGAGACGCTGTGAATCCTTATTACTATTATGATATTGAACTGCGCTGAGAGACTTGAGTGTATTGATTTCCTGATTTGTTTTGTGTTGAAAATCTGTCCGGAACGGACTTTGACTGTCTTTGAGTTGTATTAAAAAACTGGATTGGACTGCACTGTGGGAGAGGAAACCACTGGACGAATTTTGACTTTACTGGATTAAACTGATCTTAATTGTTATTCACATATTCACCCATGCATATTGTTTATTGTTTTTGTTAATACACTTTTAAATATTGCCCTGAATTGTGTATGTCTGTTGTTGAATATTGCTGCTTCTTTATTTTGCTTGAATTAATTCCCTGTCTGGGCTTGTTTTGTATGGTCTAACCATTCAACTTTTGTTTATTATTTTGTCAGACTTGACTCTGACTGGCACCCCTAACTATTAATCAGGTCAAACCTGCTGCAAACCATAAAAGTCATAGGTTACAGAGTTGAAAATCTGCAAGGAAATAATGCAGGAATTATGATGCTGTCACATTTTGTCACATGTCAGTGAGAGATAGTAGAACTGTGAAAAAGGGAACATTGGAGTGACCAAACCATTTTAAGTGTTGCGACAGACAACCCTTGCAAAATAATTGTATGCTGTAGGCACATAAATTATTGTTGGCTCAAATGAGCCTAAAGTGCCATTTTATTTGTTGTTGTTGTTAAGCTGGATCCTTGGCTGTGTGCAGTCATGTGTGCAAAATCAACACTGACAGATGATGTGGATGTGACTTGTAATTGTTTTCATGTCATGTCCACTTATATACTACAGTTTTTGTGTGCCACCAGCTTGTTGTTTGGCTTGCTGGCATGACGACATATAATTTTGCCCTGTAAATTGTCATGTATAGTGTTTGTACATTTATTCTCAATATAAAACTTGCAACTGTTTCTTTCTACCTCAGGTGGAGTTTCCTGAAGCTCGCATCTATGAGGAGACCTTGAACACGTTGCTTTATGAGACAATGCCGCTGCCTGACCACTCCCTGCTGGAGGCCACATGTTGGAGCTACACCAACTGTGGCTCTCACAGCGAGGAAGAAGAGGGGCCTGGAGGAGGTGAGCTTCGTGAGCGTGTTCGTCGAATCCACGTAAAGCGCTACAGCACTTATGATGACCGGCCACTGGGACACTGAGACTGAAACCACAAACCGCTGGACAGATTTCAGGTTTTAACATTGTTGATAAACATTCAAACATGAAATCTATGAATATGTTTTTATTTAAATTGTTTTACTATCTTACTTTCTTAACCACTAACTAAGAAGTCCAAATTGTGGCCTTGACATAAATGCATTTGACTTTGTAGTCTAGGTAGTTGTGGTATTGTCTGCTTTGTCATTAATAATTTATGAATTATTATCAGAGGATTTTCGGGGGGTGGCATTATAGTGGCGAAAAAAATAATCACTATTTCTTAGAAGAAATATTGTTACAATCATAGCACGTACACTCTGAATCAGCAGGAGAATGTGTTTGATATTTATAGATTGTATTTTTCATATGCAAAATTACAACAGCCTGTTGTTTGCCAAAGATGAACCTGTTTTAGCTTTTCCAGAATAGTGTGTGTTTAATGCAGTATGCCATAATGCCTTTTTTTCAATTGTGAAGATAAAAATTCTTGTCATTCTACTTTTTGTCTTTGTTATGTTTTTAATAATAGTAATAATAATGATATTTACATGACAATACTAAACAATACTGAACTTTATTTATATAGGGCTTTTCTTAACAGTATTACTCTTAGCTGATCTGAGAAGCAGCCTAGGCTCATAGTAGATCTTTGATATACAGTAATTAGGAGACTTGAAGGTTCAATTTAGTTCAATTTTATTTGTATAGTGCCAAATCACAACGAAAGTTATGTCAAGACACTTTAGATACAGAGCAGGGGCCCGTTGCACAAAAGTAGGATTAAGACATCTGGGATAAGTGACTGAGCCGAGTTCAACGAATCCAAAACAAGAGCGTCCAGGTTTAATTGGTTGCACAAAGAGCAAGCCAGGATGAGCAGACACGGATTCAACAAGCCAGGTGAAACCAATCCTGGATAAGTGCGCGCACGCGGCTTCCTCAGATAGACCCCGTCCATCGATCACAGAGTCACTGATTCACCATGGCAACGAGAGCGGCGTCCTTTTCCCGTCGGAGGCAGAAATCCTCATGGAGGCTTACGAGGAGGTAAAGGAGCAAATAAAAAAGAAAGGCAACATCGCCAAAGTAATAAAACAAAGAGAGAAAGCGTGGCAAAGTATTTGAATACGTAAATATATTTACGTATTCAGGCGCATTCAGGCACTATAGTGCAGAAATACACACACACTGCCCCGCTGAAACCATCACATTTACAATCCAAATAGTTCATTAAGATCTCCGAAAACGTAGTTGTACTCTGATTATGAATCAGTTGAAATCGTAAGTAAAACTGACTGCAGATGTGATGAAACTGTCAGTGTAAATCCAGACTGTACAACTCTTTGATAAATAAATGAACTCACTGATTTAATTGAATTTCCGTTTGGGATAAATAAAGTTCCTCTTATCTTATGTTTGCTCCTCATGCTCCATGCTCCTCTGCTATTTCATCAGCCTATAGGTATGCAAGTGTGTTTGTCCGTGTGTATGCTGATTGATCATATATATATATCGTATGTATGTATGTATGTATATATGATCAATCATATAATGTTTTGACTCTGTGCTTTCTATCTTTTAGAGTCACTGTGTGACCTCAGTTTTGAAAGGAGCTGATGCTTTACCTGCTTTGATTTATCCTTATTCAATAAAGGAACATCATGCTCTATAATGTGTATTTATATTTATATGGGAGGTGTATTTTATATAGTCTATGGGAAACTGTAAATTATCTAACGATTGCAACATCATCTAAATCATCATTTAAAATAAGATAAACCTTCATTTGTCCCACAGTGGGGAAAATCACAATATACAGCAGCAAAGGGGACAGACGCAGTTAAATAGTAAAAAAAATAAATAAATAAAAACAGGCTAAAAAGACGGTATTAACAAATTTACATTAGAAATTCACACAAAACTTGGATTAAATATGAGATATGAAATCCTAAATGCAAAAATATTGCACCTTGAATAGAATGAAATGAAATATAAAATACTAAATTTAAAAATCTACAATGATTGAAATTAATCATCACAAATGTTTAAATAATGACAGTGGGTGTAGTTGAATGTGATAACAATGTGTAGTGGGCAGTGGAATAACTATTGGTTTCCGTTTGTGGTGACTGCTGACTGAGATAAGGGATGAGATTAAATAGATCCTGGAACTTAGCCTGGTCTGGAGCAGGCTAGCTCCACAGAATAAATCTCCATGGCAACTTATACCATAACATATCCCACTTTCCCCTATCCTGCTTTTGTGCAACCGGATCATGGATAAATTGAGCCAGGATAACCAAGATATCCCGGCTTAATCCCGTATCCTAGTTTTGTGCAACAGGCCCCTGGTCTAGACCATACTCTTTATAATATTGTTTATAGAGACCCAACAGTTCCCATCATGAGCAAGCACTTGATGCGACAGTGGTGAGGAAAACCCTCCTTTTAACAGGCAGAAACCTTGGACAGTACCAAACTGAGTGATGGACAGCCATCTGCCTCAATTGGTTGGGTAACCACAAAATTTTAGAATTTGAAGATCAACAGGAAGCCAAATCAGGCAGGCCAGAATTGGAGTTATGTAATTAGTTTGAATCTGTTATAACCATAACAGTAGTATTCTGAACCAATCGAAGGCAATAGAAGAAAGTCTGACTAATAACTGTGTAGTATGTAATGCCCACATTACCGGTGATGTAGAAATCTGGAGAGGAAAAAATAAAGGCATGGCCTGTGTGAGTCCTCAAAGGATAAGAAGGATCTAATTTTTGAAATCAAGTTGACTGAATCATGACTAAACAAACTTTTTTGCCTCATCAAAACAAAAACCAGAATCAAACACTGAAATTTCTTGCAGTTGACTTCATGTTATGTGATTAAGAATGGCAAGAGGAAAGTTTGGTTTGACTGCCAGGATTGAAATTATAGTCTTAAATCTTAAGATTAGATTTAGTGACAGCCCTTATACCTGATGGTTAAAAAGGAAACAATGTCACGCTGTTGCTGTGTTTTATGTGGCAAATAAGCTTAAACATTTAATTTCTCTTTTGATGGATTTACTTATATCCTGGGATATCCCACAGAAAACATTCCCTTGGGTTAGGACCTCTGCTCACAATCAAAACAGAACAGATCACTTCCAGAAGAGGAATCACCTGAAAACACACCACATGCATAAATTGTTAAATTGTTGTTCAAAACCTGGTCCTTTGTATCCCCAGAGAAGGTGACTTACTTCACTATTGGGGAGACATGGTTTTCCACACACCTTCTCACAAGTTGATACAATGGCAACACATGTTCAAAACTGGGCTATTTGTCTGTGTTTAAAGTTTAAGCAACAGTCAATATGTTAGTGATACTAATTGAAAAAAAATCACATCATTCTAATTGTTTCTGGTGTATTGTAAGATAAGATAATTCTTCACTGAACCCCATAGGGGAAATTCGGGAAAGTCATTGTCATTTTCATTGTCATTACTGACTGCACTACTGAGGAGACGTCACTTTCTATACGCCCTTCCAACGTGAGGCAATGATATTGCGTGTGCCAGACTTGGGTATTTTTGTCTGAAATTGAACACATGCAACAGTGAAAATGTTAGTGAGAAATTCTGCAAAAAAATCACATCATTCTGGCTTTGTCTGTATTGTCAAATGTTTTTGATCCAGCACTGAACAACTAGGAGAATGTTGTGCATACAGTACAAATTACAGCAAGATATCACTGTGAACTCACCTTTTGACTGATCTGAACAGCAGTCAAAAGACTGTCTACATCTAGAGAATATCTGTGTTAATTTTGATAGCATTTTAATGAAAACTTGTGGAGATAAAGATTTTAACAGATTGTGCATATTTTGAGAGGCTTCTGAATTTACCATTGGTGGCAGTGAAACATTTGTCACACATCAGTTGATGTGCTGAACAAACTTTCAGCTCTGTAGGATTTGTTGAATGTGAAGTTTCCACATTGTGCAAACTGAATTTCTTCTGAATCCATGCAGTCAATTACCAGGTAGAAACGTTTAATATTTGTGGTGTCCCCTTATGGCACAATATACCAGAACTGTGCAGTAAGGTATCCCAATCCATGCAGCAAGTTTAGTTACAGCTTTAAGTATAGCTTAAGCCAATTTTGATTTATGGCCGCTTATGTAAAATTGAATGTAAAGACACACACATGGAATATCAATAATACAAAAGAGTACTTTTCTCCACATAGGCTATCCACAGATTTTCATCAGTAGCCAAAAGGGGAAAAAAAGGAAATTGAATGTGCTTCACTGCTTGGATCCCAAAGAATCCTGACAGACACAATAGGGTTCCAATAAGCTTTGCTGCTTTGACTCCTAAATATAGAGTCTCATCACTGGTTGCACACCAGTTCAACCAAGTCTTAGGTTGTTCTTTTAAATTCATTTTTAGTGGTCAAATGCGCAAGAGAAAAGCAAAGATTAAATTCTCAAAAAGTTAAAATCTCAAGTAGCAGTGCTTTTTTTCTGCTTTATCCTTCCCCTCTTATGCTATTTTGTATTAAAAACCCTGAAAATGGCTCAATTCTTATTTAAAGTGATGGGATCCTAATGAAACTCAGTATTTCTTGCCAGAGTTGCCAACAGTTGATTGCAGATACACCCTAAGCCCACATGGAGGCACAAGCAGGATGCTTAATGACAGACAATCCACCTGGGGTTATTCTATATCACCTTGCCCTGACGTCATTTATTTTGCAGCAGGCCAACCTGGCATGAACACTGAGCATTGACAGAGACTGGCCAGGATGTAATTCAGAAAGAGCACTATTTTTAACATCCTTCTGGACCAGCTGCACTCTCTCTCTTTCCGTGTATGTGTGATGGTGCTATTGTGCCAAGCTTGTGAAGTCCAGAAATTAGCTGCATTTCAATAGGCCCATCAGATGCATTCTATGTCTTCTACCCCTGGAGTCCTACATCTAGTCATTGAAGAGCTGCCTGCTGAAAGCAAGAAAGCAACAAAACCAACAACCAGTGAGTCAAACCTCTACAAACCATTTGCAAGCATTTCACACCTTTCACAAGAGACCAGCTCCTCTGCTCGTTCCTGCCCGGGAGAGGAAGGAGACGAGGCTAAAAATAATTTGCAAGCTCCACAGGTTGGTATGCTGAATGCTGGAGGCTGCAGGTGGGGGCGGGGCTACTTGGATGCTGGGAGGCTCTGAGAGCTCCACTGATTTTTTTCTTTCTCCTCATCCATTGATCAGTGTAGTGAGGAAGGCGGATCCTGTGACGTCACCGCCGAGCTGCTCGGCTGCGTCAGAGTCCAGCTGAGTGAAGAAAGAAGGGAAGAAGGAGAGACGACGGAGAGCTGCACCACGGACACACACGGACAGACAGACTGACATGGAGGGCTCCACCGAGGAAGACTACAAAGAGAAATTATTATGGAACGTCAAACGCGAGGTAGGAGCCGCTGTTTGTCAAGCTGCTCTTTCACTCTGTTATTTAATGTCATTATTCACTTCAGACTCACGACAGGAAGCCTGGAGGGGTTGCATTAATATCTAGCTCGTAGCTACATGTTGTGTCTGTCCAGTTTGATTGTTTATCAAAGTGATGCTGAGAAAACGGACCTAGCTAAAGTGTAGTCACCTGCTTTCAGTCTGTCTCCTTTGTCCACACTTCAGATGTGAGGCTAGCACTTCCCTGTTTGATTCATGCACTTGGACACTGCTATGCTGTTGCAGCAATATTTTAATATAATATTCCTGCAATACAACACAAAAGTTTGAACTGATGATATCTTACCTAACATATATTTTGCATAATCTTCTATTTATGTCTGGTTTGATGGATTATAGCAAATTGAATGTATTATTAAATTCTTTTTCATGAGGTCCAAGCATCCATTTATAAGCTGGTCCTGCCGGCAGATATCATTGCAACTTCCACGGCTCAGACAGTGCTACAGGCTTTTTGTGTATTCCTAGTGATGAATGTCTCACGTCTGTCCAGTGAGGAATAAATCATTACTCCTTTTACCTCTCCACCTGCTTCCTTTGTTAATTATCATGCTGCCTTCACTGAAAGCCACAAGTAGAAAGATTTCCCTGCACTGAAATGTCAGCATAAATAAGAGGCAGCTGATTGTGAGGCCGAATGTGGCAAGGTGTGGCTCACTGACTATACCTCAGTCTGAGTGAGTGTGAATGTGAGCATGTGGTTTCTATCATTACAATGGAGAGCAAAAGTCAATATGAAATTTTTTTTCAAGACACATTTTTTTTTAAAATAATCGGTTGTCTCTATGCTGTGTGAGATGCAAAGCATCAGTATTATGTCATTACTGACTTAATGTAATCAGGATGTCATGATGGGTGGCAAATAATAACATTCACCATAACTTGTGGTTTAGTGAATTGATACCTCTGCAGCTGAAAGTCTGTCATTTGATGGCAGACAAAATAGACAAAAAATACATACAAACACTTGTACTTTAAAAGTGTACTTTGACTAGTGTAATCACTGGTGGTATTAGAAAGTGAAGCACACTAGGTGGTCTGTACTGTATGTCAGTGATACACCCCTTGTATCACTTTAGGTTGATGCAGTTTGTCTGTGTTTGGTTGTTTTTCTCCCTCTTGGAATTTTGAATAATTTTGCTGTTTTTCCATGGACACTTTGACAGTTTGATCTTTTGAGTCTGTGTTGCTTGTAAAATTTACACAGTGTTAGACCACCTTTATAGCTGACAACCTATTGGCAGCCATTAAATGTATTTGTTGTATTCAACACCACTTAAGTTAAGTCAGTGTCAAGTATGGGTCAAGACCAAGTCAAAATGGGGCTCAAGTATGACTCGTGGCCAAGAACAAAAACACTGATCAGTACCTATTCTTCGTGCTGAGGTTTGTAATGAGTCAGTTCTGATAACTTAACTCACTTGGTACAGTCATTTGCATGTAAATTCAGAAAATGTAATAAAATTTGGAGATTTCCCTGTTTTGGGACCTTTTTAGTAGAATATCCTATCAGAGCAATATCTTGTGTAGAAAAGGTTGGAATGTGAAAGCAGGAACAGGAAATTTGCCTGCATATTGCATTATTTGCAAAGTTAAGCACACATGAGACAGGGACAAGTCAGAGTAGAAACAATTAAACAATTATGAGAGCAGGACAAGTGCGAGTCTGAACACCCACAAAGCTGAGACAAGTCAGTCATATCACCCACGATATCAAGACAGATTTTAGTAAAACGGCCAAGAGACTGAGAAAAGTCCAAGTTGAAACACATGCAAAACAGACAAGTCCCAATAAAATGCCCAAGTCCAAGTCAAACAAAGAGAGAGGTCAAAATCAAAACTGTGACAGAGACAGGTCTGGCATGATATAAAAAAAGTCTTGAGACCATGACTGGACTTGAGGTTTAGAGCTCTTTTACTTGAAGAAACAGAGCAGGGTTTATAGAGATATTTAATGCCTCAGAGCTATGAAGCACTTGTCAAAGGTTCTAACATTTCTAATTGGGCATGTGACTGCCTGTAGGACTTTCCATATCTGATATTCAAAGCAGTCTATGTAAAAATTTCATTAATTTCTTCCATGTTAAGAATTCATTTACAAATTGCAGAATGCGTATGTCACTATGTCTGCAGGTGGATCTGTGTCTCCTAAACACACACCATCAGGGAAATACGGAGGAACATTGCATTCTTTGGTCACCATTTGAATCTGTGCGTTGACGCTTCAAGCTGCATCTTTCAAACAAACCTCTGGTCATTGTGACTTGCACTCCTGCAGCATAAATTTTTAATGTTTGTGGTTGTTAAGTTAACATTTCATGAAAACAACATTATATGTCAGTGGGATGTTTTGTGAGCTCTCCACAGCTTTGTATTTGACTTTTACATTATTGAAGTTGCACAGAAATCCTCAATGTATGTTGGTTGTCCTGTGTGATTTTAATTTGTTTGACATTTTCTCTATTTCTGTCGTTCCAAGTCTTTGAGGTACATGATAACAGAATTAGAGCTTTGTACCTAGGCCACAGTATTGCTTACTGTCATATAAAAGACATTGTGTATTTGTAACTTATGGCCAGTTTTTATCCAAGTAGATGTTGATCCAAGATGCAATATATTTTCCTATACAGAGCACACTTTGATTGAGCTCAGATTGAAGTTTTCAAGGGCCCTGAGTCATAAAAACCCAAAAGTGGTGAAACTAATTGGGTTTAGCCTGAGATTAGTTTCCTTAACATGAAGGAATTGCTGTTGCTTCAGAACCATTTTGATGCGGAGTTTTGAAAATGCAGAATGTTCTCCATAAATGCTATATTTTGCCCACTTTGTTCAGATAACAAATCGTAACTGTAATCTTTGTGTGTATCTACTATAAAAATCAATGGTGTGATTGGTCACAGTATATCCATGAGATGCTCGTCAATGCCTGACATTTTTAAAACAGAGACTCTGTGAGAGACTCGTCTGAACAAAGCCCACACACTCTTGGTTTAAAGCTCCCTGTCTCTTTAAGCAGCACTCAGCTATCTCAGCATTGCTTGGCAACTGAAAGCTTTAGCAGCTTCCAAAGAAGTTAAATTGCATCAGTTGGAGATTAATATCACAGCAGTGAGGCGGCCCTGTCAGGTGGTCTCTTGTACTGTTTTCACCTGCTGCCATCAGGATCCTTTTGATTTTGTGATATATGCTGAGGTGCACTATGTGAAAGATGGTTACAGCAGTAATCCATACAAAGATGAAAGGTTTATGTAAATATTTTTTAATAAACACAAGAAGTAGGAGGAGAAGGAATACTGAAGCTATGTTATTAGAAAAACCTGCCACGAATAAAAGTGTCTCATTCTCATGTGTTAAGAATTCTCAGAACCAATATACACTCCTGATCAAAATTTTAAGACCAGTTGAATAATTGCAACAATTTACATTTTGCACTGTTGGATCTTAAGAAGATTCTAATTAGTGCTTCAAAATGCAGAAAGATGAAATGAGAGTGATTTAAACAACCATTAAACTGAAATAGGCTGTTCATCAGCTGATCAAAAGTTTAAGACCACATCTCAAAAAAACCCAAAAACCTCCTAAAATATAAATACATTTTAAAAAAAGGACTCAGTAATGAGTAGCCTTTGTCCTTTGTCAGGCAGGCATTGTGAACTGCACCATTGTCCTGTTGAAAAACCCAGTCATTACCACACAGACGGTGGCCTTCAGTCATGAGGGATTCCCACTGCAACATCTCCACATAGTCAGCTGCCGTTTGACACCTCTGCACAACCTGAAGCTCCATTGTTCCATTGAAGGAAAAAGCCACTGTGCTGTGTAGAAAACATCTCAAGTGGGATCTCCTTATCATGCCAGTAAGGTTGGAAGCCATCAGGACCATCAAGGTTACATTTTTTCTCATCAGAGAATAAAACTTTCTTCCACCTTTCAATGTCCCGTCTTTGGTGCTCTTGTGCAAACTCCAAATGGGCAAATTTGTGCCACTGAAGGAGACAAGGTCTTTGAAGGCGTTTTTTGTTCATAAAACCCTTCTCTCGCAGATGCCATCTAATGGTTATGGGACTTGCTGATGCAGCTCAACAATCCGACTGTGTTCAAAGAGAGAAAACTTTTGCCTTTGCAATCAGGAGGTCATGACTGTGGATAGCTGACAGAATGACACTGAATCACTGAAACATTTTTGCGAAGATTTGGACTTTTAAAAGCTGTGGTCTTAAACTTTTGATCAGCTGATGAACAGCCTATTTCAGTTTAATGGTTGTTTGCAATAAATTGTTTACTCAAATTTTGTTTTGTCTCACTCCCATTTCTTCTTTTTGCACTTTGAAGCACTACTTAGCACCTTCTTAAGATCCAACAGTGCAAAATATAAATTGTTGCAATTTTTCAACGGGTCTTAAAATTTTGATCAGGAGTATATTTCCCCAAAGAATAGTATGGTCATACCACTTCCCCAACAGGTAGTGACAAATCAAAATTAAAAAGGTGAAGTAGAATGACATTATCTTTCCAGTGGAAAAGTTATTACTCATTGCAGTTTTAAAGATATGACATTAGGGAG
>JBBMOC010000061.1:2155931-2186369 GCA_037975185.1 Centropyge bicolor | reverse complement strand
CCCCCCATTAATTTCAAATAGATATATTCAGGCAAAGGTCTCAGCCACCAAACCATGTAAGGGAACAGGGTTTTTTTTTTCTATAAAAAAAAACTCTTAATGAAAGTTGTCCTTTTGTTACTCAATAATGTGATTTATGTCAACTCCATCAGACACACAAAAAATCATGCTATTTTGAATACAAAGTCCTTAAGTATCTATTCTGATGCTTTCTAACAGAGTTAAGTTACAAACTGAATTATTTACATTTTTGTTCTGATATCAGACTATCTGGAAAAATGGAAATTTTAAAGTTCCTTAATTTTGTATGTTCATTGTTAGTATTAAGCATATATAATCAATGTTATTAAATAAAGATCATTGTGTGTAGTTCATCAGGTGTTTTAATATACAAACACAATAAATTAAACAAAGGGTAATACATTTTGTTATAAAAGCACAAAAACCTTCTTCTGACCATGTTGACAAACAGCTGACAGAGTTGACATTTTAGTAACCCTTGACATGGAACCATCAAGTAATGGAAAAGAGTTCATAACCAAAGAACATCTGGCAACAGGATTACGAGGCAAAAGTGAGAAAACTGAGATTTACCAGGCATAAAAAACAACTAATGGCCACAATCTGTATCCTAGATGGTCACATATATAAGAGCGAACTGAAATCAAAAGTTGACATTTTTCATTTTCGTGTGACCTGCATCCCCAAAGTTTTCAGCAGCATGCGTTGGACATGCTCATGCTCTACGAAGTCCATTACATCAGGGGCTACACAGTACAGCTCTCTTGTATGGTTTAACTGCAGGGGAGATGCCTTCCCTGTTAGTTTAAGAAGAATGTTGGTGATTGGACAGAAACACACATCCTCCTCCCATGTTTGGGGTGAACATTAGCTGTTAGACCACAAGGGTGCATGAACTCTACTCTCACATCTTGGTGCTCACTGTCTACATTCCTGGCTTTTGCTAGCCACCAGTGGTCATCATATACCACTGCTAGCCAGCCTCCTTCCTCAATGTTAATAGATATTTTGACTATGGTGCCTTCAGGACTTTTCACTGGATGCTCCTCTATTGCCCACTCTATAAAGTCTTCTCCTCCCATCTCCTTTTCCATCTCCTCCATCAACATGACTGAAGGGCCTTTCTTCTTGGTCCTTGTTTCAGTCTGTTGTTCATCTTCACAGTCATTTTGTTTATCATTTGATTTATTAGTGGTTTTAGCCCTCTTTTTACGCCATTTTTCCTTTCTCAATCAGTTTCTCTTTTTTGTTAGCTTCTTAATTTTCTCTTTTAAAGCCTTTACTTCCCTGGAATGCCTCTTCCTAGTTTTTCTTCTCTCCCTCTCAGTTGCAAGAGCATGTCCGCTCATTGTTGGCTCCTCAATACTTTGGTCTAGTGGACTATCTGTGGGTGTGTCTTCTTGCTGATTGAATCAGAATCAGAATCTTCTGATATCTGTGGGTGTGTCTTCTTGCTGTGCTGCATTCTGCATATCCCGGCAGTTTCTAGACCTTCTCTGAACATCCCTCCAATATCTTTTCTGACGCATCTGCTCCTTCTCTCCCAGCTCTCCTATTTGCTTCACTTTCATCTCTTGAACCCTCTTCTTCCATCTCTGTCTTTCCTTCTCAAAGGTTTCCCTTCTGCTGCCTGGATCACTGAGTAATTCCATGCCAAATCACCAGATTTTAGAGAAAGTTCCCGACTTACCATCTCAGATTTTGTTCATATTTTCTTATTTTAATGTCCTTGTTACTAATAACTGCTCTTCTTTTTTGAAAGAAAGTTATACCCTGTCAGACACAATCTCAGGAAAATATGTTGCGTGTTTGTCTGACCAGCAATGGTGGATTGGTCATATCTGTGCAATATCAGAGGAGGAACAGGATGTGCAAATACAATTTATGCACCCTCCTGCAAAGCCTTACAGTTGGCTCAGAAGAGAAGAGATCTGTTGGGTCCCACTGATACACATCATAAAGATCATAGATGCACCAATCACATCAACTGGTGACAATATGTAGTTCTGTCTGGTGTGGCGAAAGAAATTGACCAGTTATTCAAAAGCTTCAAAGATACATGCTAAGTCTACATGAATAGAATTAAATATGTGTAATTGACCTTCGTGAGAGTTAGCACCATCGCCTCACAGCAAGAAGATCGCCGGTTTTCTGGGCTACTAATATCAACAAAATCCTTTTCTGGAATGTTGAGATCGCGGTTAATATTTGTCCTCTATGGGCCTGCATGGAACTAGCCTCCTCACATGTTGCGTTATGGTCAGTGGTGTGCTCACAGCTACCTCGGTCAACCAAGCAAATAGCACCTTTTGTCTCTGAGACAATGAAAATTTGGAGTCAATTTAGGACGCATCTCGGCCTTCACTCCTCATCAAAACTAGCCCAAGGTTATCAAAATCTTCTATTTCTTCCCTCCTGCTCTGACCTAGCCTTTGAATCCTGGTCAAATAAGGGTCTGTGCATCCTTGATGACCCATACATCGATGGTATTTTCCCTTCATTTGCAGACTTATCAAAAAAATTCGATCTCCCTCAGTCTCATTTATTCGATCTCTCTCAGTCTTGTTTCTTCCAGATCCGGCATTTTGTGCAAAATCATTTCCTCACTTTCCTAATCGCCCCCAACTCCCCTGAGCTCCCTGAGGGCTGTCTGGGGCCGGGACCTCAGGATTACATTCTCTGTTGAACAGTGGGATTGCATAGTCAGTCTTTTCATACGTCCTCTATATGTGCTAGGCACAAACTTCTACAGTACAAAATTGTACACAGGACCCTCACCAATGCAAGATTAGCCAAGATTTATCCGGATACAGACTCCTGCAACAGATGTAAACTTTCACCTGTCTGATCACATGCACATATTTTGGTTTTGTCCCAAACGTACTGAATTTTGGCGTGCCACCATAATACGTTAGGAAAGGCCCTGTGTCATACAGTGAACCCTGACCCCCTTGTTTCTCTTTTTGGAATTCCCCCAGCACCCGGTTGGTCCAAATCCTCACAACACATTATTGTGTTTATCACCTTTCTTGCTAGGAGGCTCATTCTCCTTAAGCAGACTCATTCATCTCCATCTACACATACGTGGATTCAAGAAATTTTACAATGTGTGAGACTTAGAAAATCAGGTTCTCCCTGAAGGGTTCCAGGCCTTTCACAAAATCTGGCAGCCTTTCTTATTGTATATAGACACCTTACATATTGATGATGAAAACCAATGAATTACTGAGCTGATGATTATATTTATTTATGTATTATTACTGTTATTATTATTAACTTCCCCTTCTCTTTTGTTCTTTTATTCATTTTGTTAGACTATTTCTCCACTTATACTTCCTATCATTTGATTGTCTTGTTTATTTTGTTATCTATGGTATGAATGAGTGAGATTGAGTGAGTTATTTGGGTAGGGAAAGGGTACTTGCCCTCTTATCCATCTCAGTTTTGAAGACTATTTTATTTTCAATTGTGGCAAGATTTAATGCATTTGACGGCCGATCACTGTTGTGCATCTGTAATGTCCTTGTATAACTCTGTACCCATCCCATAAATGAAAAAATAAATAACAATATTTGACAAAAAAAGAATGGTGCTAAGGCAAAGGTGGAGGCAAATAAATGACTGTGAACATGAAGAGCATGCTGTGATGATATGGTGAAAGTCGTGATGCTGTGATTGTGCTGTTTTCCTACCACGTGGGATTTTTTTTAATGCAGATCTGATTATTTTTGGCTGGTGTTGTATGTACCAAAAAAATAAACCCCTAAACATATCTGTCCACACTTAGATTTCTGGCTAAACCAGAGTCTACAGTGACACTCAACTGTCTATGTGACTGCTCTGCCTATTGCACAACAGATATAAACACACACAGCCAGTCAGTGTGCTGACTCTCAGCCTCTGCTCTCTGTGTGACTGTTTGCGTGAGGACAAGGCTGAGCTCCTCCACACACACTGGAGAGCAGTATAACTTAAGACCCACAGCCAAGGGAATCAAACAGACTTTAGGATAGCCTGTATTTTACTAGAGTAGAGATGACAATACTCATTATCCATACATGCCACAAAAGGGAGGCAGTAGGATCAATTTATCAAACACCTGATGAATAGGTATAACAAACTTATAATATGTCTTTGGCCACTTTGCTGCAGTCACTGCTGCCCTCTCTTAATCCACACCTGGTTTGCTTTATACAGCCATATGGAGCTCATTATGCTAAAGTGCTATAAGTGAACTTGTGTTGTCAAAATTTGTACATAACATAAGTTATATGGAAGTGATCTGGATATCTCAGAAGCAATGAAGAGCAGATTAAGAAGGTCTCCAAAGTTAGTTGGTGCCAACCAAGATGGAAAAGACTGGACCCGTCCTTATTTTAAATTACAAGGCAATTGTTTTATCACAAAATCAATTTTTTTGTTTGTTATTCTATTATTATGTTGATAAGTTATGTTCTAACCTCCAGAAACCCTCTGGATTCTCAGGGTTCATTTAATATAAGAGTATTTTACAAGCTGACAGCATCGTCAAATTATATATCATTATAAATATTGATTGATTATTGATATAATTGAGCGATGTGAAAAAAAAACATCATTATCATATTTTTGGCCATATTATATATAAATTGAAATTTTAATCTGATGGTAGGTGGTAGAGGATTTTTTTAAATTCCTTTATTAGTCCCACAATACTGGATCATAGTTTTACAGTTGAAATTGTGGTGAACATTAATATATCCAATTAATGCTGAGATATTTCACTGTAGTGAAAGTGAAAAGTTTGATGTTGATGGCAGCACTGGATGAAACATCAAAGACAGGATTCATGCCTGTGAGGATCACGAGATAGGTTCTTTCTGCCATTAGTTATCACCATAATTGAGCCATCTTCAATTGCAATATTTACATTCTACTTTATACTTTGCATAGTTAAACATTTTGTTTTTAAATTATCTCGTAATTATTTATTTATAATGATTTTCAGAAAACTGCATGGCTCAGAGATGTCAAAAGACTACGAAGAGATGCAAAATAACCACAAAGAAACACAAAACAAACACAAAGGACTTGAGTTTTTATTGAAAATACATAACTATATTTACATTTAAGCGTTAACTTATATCTGTACATGTAAGGTAACCATTTTATATAGAGAGTAAATTTGAAGCTCAGTAAATTTATTCTGGCCCCGTCAACATAAATTCTCTCAACAAGGTGTTGGAAGCTCCTGCCATGGGCTTCCATTGTTCTAGTACCATTTCCTTTTTTTTACCACAGTGAGCTGCCTTGGTTGCCACATTCCAGCTCGGAGCTAAACAGCATTGAGTTGCCTCTTCCCTGAAGAAATATTCTATCGGTATGCAACAGAGTATTGGGTAACTTCTCCCTCAGACTAACACCTCCTCCAGGACAGAAGCATTTCTTCCTGCCATGATCTTATTTTATGACTGCTGCTCCAAGAACCGGCTCTCTAAACTGCAGTGATATCCATTTGATATTTTGCACTCTGAGGTTAAATGTTAATTTCTGCTCTATTTTCTTGATGGGAAAAGGTGAGAAATTGATTTAACACAGGAGAGTATATGATTGCAGTTTTGCAGTATCTATAAATGTTAACAGTTCCATTTTCCTGTGTGAAACCTGCAGCAGGTCAACAAGTGTGCACAGGACAAGTAAAGGCATATTGATTCCACAAACTCCTTCAGAGTCTGCTGTCAGCACAGCACCTCCGCAGCCCTCCTCCTCATCCACCAGCCCTACTCAGGCATGAATAATTACCTCATTAATGGCTGTATCTCTGTTGTGGCCTACAGCTGATTAGGTAGAAACCATATTATGTTGCAGATATTATGTGGCACCACAGCACACAGAGACAAGAACAGAATATCCTAAAGAAAATACACGAAGAGCAATTTTATGCCTTTTTTCATTTACATTTACAATTCTGTAAAAAGTCTAATGTAAATTTGCTGTTTATACTTTGTTTAAAGTGTTGATAATGATTGTTTTTCTATAGTGCAGTGGTTAGTACTTTTAACAGTAGTTAGGCTGTTAAATACTTTTAAACCTCTGTTTATATATTTCACTGTTTATAACTGTTTAACTGCTCTATTGCTGAATTTTCCCACTGAGGGACGAATAAAGGAATATCTTATCTTATAATTAATTATTAATAATTTTAGTCATTTTTTAAATGAAAGTGTGCGACATAGTTCCACCTTCTCATTTGTAAGAATTGGCTGCAGTTTCCTTGTACCTTTGAGCCTTGTTGTGCCTGTTAGGACCAGAAAGATTCTATGTTTGATGTAGGCATATATACAGGAGACATTTTGACATGTCAAAGCAGGAAAAACTTTTAATTGATAAAAAAAATAATGATTGCTGAATTCCATTCAGCTGCTTCAGTTACAGGGTCCATTGAAGCCATTATCAATGTTATTAGTAACTACTTTGAGAAGTCAAAATGTCAACTATGAAAATGCCCACAGTATTCTTAATGGTAAATGAAGTCTGGTGTTGTCACATAATCCCCAGTACAGCTCTGCCCACCTTCAACCTAAGGATTTATCAACAATGCGGCGGTGAAGCGCCTTAAACCAAGTAAACTGGAAAGCAAGCAAAAGTGCAATCTATGTGCGTTTTTTTCAGATGAAAACACAATGGTGCTATTTTGATGTAATTGTAAATTTTGTCTTACAACATAATTTACAAGTTGTCACTTTACACCATGGCAAATGGGTAATGATTGTCTTGGTGTCTTTTGAGCACTTGGAAAGTGGAACTACAAAATAAGATGGAATACAAGCAATGTATTAGCAGACAATGATGCTAAAGGATTTAATGTCGTACTAGTTCTTTATTAAATACAACCCAGTCAAAAATCTGAACAGGTTACTGCTCTTTTCTCTGAAGTCACTCAGATTATATCACTCACCTCAGGCAAGACCAAATTTCTGTCCAGATTATAATCTCCCACAATCCTTAAATTACAAACAGACTAAATTAGTGAATGGTGTGTTGCACATTGCCTGTATTTGCTACATTTAATCTGTTTTCTTTCCCAGAGATATTGTACATTTTATTATCATCAGGAAAACTGTCCCCATCTGTGGCCACAAGGAACACACTGTTGATGTTCTGTTGCTTGCCCCAGTCATGAACACGAGATGAAGGGAAAAGCAAATTTGTCCTTATGTAACGGACAGTTAGCTGATGAGCTCTTCCCCGTGTTCCTCCCAGAAACCATTAGTGTCAGGATTCTCAGAAATGTTTCAAAGTTAGCCAGCTCCACTCAGCCATTTGACATACACTATACTAACTCTGTCTTTTTATTTTAGTCTTGTCCTTGGAACTAGATGCTTGGTTTGCTACAGGATAAATAGTTAATGAAAGTCCTCTTTTTGTTAAAGTAAACAAATACAAATATGTGTATGTGTGTGGCTGCCACCATATTATTTTCACCTGCCTAAATGACTGAAGAACGGAAGCAACTGAAAACAATACATAGCAATGTTCATTGCAACATGTCTGCACACATTGGCAAAGTAGGTTTTACCAGTGTTGTTGCTGACTGCTGTTTTACCAGTAATCCGGGACTCAAATGATCTGGCCAGTTATATCTCAATGGTAGCAGCTACAGAGGCAAATACTAGTCAAAATGAAAATGACTGATGAATGAATGAATGATGACATAAAGTCATCTTAGCTGACTAGCCAGCGTAGATAATTCAGACAGACTGTAGATTGAAAGTTTAGTTAACTAGTGCTAGTCCTCTTTATATCAGCAACATTCTCTCTTCAACCTTGTCTCCTGAAAATTACATTTATATACCACTAAACAGTTTTGCTTATTTTGCTTTTGAGAAAACATATTGTTGTGTGGAATAAATAGTAAATGGCTTCATTAATATAGCTCTTTTATCCAAAGCACTCTCTAAGTTTTCACTGCTCATTCATCCATTCATGCTCACACTCAGAGTTAGGGTTAGCAAAGGAACTTCATGTTCATATAGCGTTCTATGTACAGCACACTAATAAACATATATTGGCTGTTTTACCTGGGGGATATCACTGAGATTTACCAGATTTTCACCTCCAGATTAGGTGTACCTCCTAAAAATGCTTTAACAGTTGAAACCACAGTCTGTTTAACTGTGCTTTGTAATAACACATTGAGATGATTATAAATCCAAATTAAATGCACAATTTTAAGTATCTGTTGCTTCCTGTGTACAGCACACTAATAAACATATATTGTATTCATAATTCCACTTCACAGTCACTCACACCCAGGTGAAGGCATTGACTCATCCGATCGACCTGTGTATCACTTTGCTCTGATTCACTGGGGAAAGTTATAGCCATAGGTAAATATATGGTTCTATTTGGACATCTCTGTAGTGGATGTGGCCAGCATTAAATGACAGAATGAAGAGCAGTTGCTGTCCAGTGAGTTGACGAGCAGATATTTAGTGTGGGATTGGGATCCATTTTTATACATATGGAAAAGTCTTAGACCACACTGAAAATCTCTAATATTTTCTGGTAAACCTGGAAAAAATCAAAAAGTTTGAGAATTCAGAAACATTCAAAACTACACAAGTTTTGATATGTAAGATTAAGAAAAATGATTTAAAATTCTGCGTTATTTCCAGGTCAGCAGTCATTATTTCTAAGTCAGCAGTCAAATTTATGCAGTCATGCTGCGATAACATCATCAGGTTATGTCCGTGCCAGCTCATGTGCATGCTGTCATGCTGTCATTAAAGCATAAGGTGGCTATACCATGTATTCAGAAATTCATGTACATTTTCAGAGACTACAGTACTACAGTACAGTACTGTGCAAAGGTTTTAGGCAGGTATAGAAAAAAATGCTGTAAATTAAGAAAACTTTCAAAAATGGAAGTGTTAATAGTTTATTTTCATCAATTAACAAAGTGCAGTGAATGAACAGAAGAGAAATCTAAATCAAATCAATATTTGATGTGACCACCCTTTGCCTTCAAAGCAGCATCAGTTCTTCTAGGTTCACTTGCACACAGTTTTTGAAGGGACTCGGCTGGTAGGTTGTTCCAACCATCTTGGAGAACTAACCCCAGCTCTCCTGTGAAAGTAGTTTTCCTCAAATCCCCCTGTCTCTTCATGTACTCCTAGACAGACTGGATGATGTTGAGATCAGGTATCTGTGGTGTCCATACCATCACTTCCAGGACTTCTTCTTCTTCTTTATGCTGAAGATATTGACATTGGCTGTATGTTTGGGATCGTTGTACTGCTGCAGAATAAATCAGAGGCTAATCATATGCCTCCCTGATGGTCCTGCATGATGGATAAGTATCTGCCTGTATTTGTCAGCACTGAGGACACCATTAATCCTGACCAAATCTCCATCTCCATTTGCAGAAATGTAGCCCCAAACTTGCAAGGAACCTCCACCATGCTTCACTGTTGCCTGCAGACACTCATTATTGTACCTCTCTCCAGCCCATTGGTGAACAAGTGTCCCAACCTTCAAATGTGATGCCATTTCCTTCTTTTTTCTTATCAAATTCATCTTTGTGTGTGAGTGTCTGGTATGCAGAGACAAGAATGAGAAAAAGCCAGTTTGACCAGATGTCTGGGGTAATGACACCTGTCCAACTGGACAATAAGTCCAACAAGGTCACATAGTTGCTATTTTCAAGCAATTTTATAAAGTAAGGTATTAAGAAAGTTTTGATTAATAGTTTAAGTTCTACTGCTCTGTTGAGACCTCCTGCCAGTTCTCAATTACACAATGACCACAGATGACCTTTTGGATGCATGTCACCACTTCCATCATTCATTCTTCTGCCGATATGTTTTAAATTGAGGATTTTTGTTTTTTATCACAGTGAATTGTATCTAGTGTGACCCTGTATTCTGATGAGAAGTTAAGTTTTTCCACTCCAGATACAGAGTTGTTGTTGTTGTTAACAGAACATGAATAATCAAGCAGTACAAACCTGGCAGTTATAGCAAATGAAAAAAATTTCAGTTCAGTTACCTTTTTAGCCCACTTTATTGAGATGAATCCTCTGCAGGCAGGTCAGACTCCATGCACCAGCACCATAATAATGGTAGGGTTTCAGTCTTGCTCAAGGACTTATCAGCAGAGCTTCAGTACAGTTTTGTTGTCAAAGCTACCATACAGTTTTGTACTTGTGACTTATGTCATTTAACATTACAGTTATGTCATTGATTTACACTGAATATATTTTCTTTGTCAGGGACATTGTACATTTATTCTGTCAAGCACACAGCAATCCATACCCTAATGTATTCTTACATAAAATTGATTCCAGTGAATTCCTCTCACTGAGGTATTAAAATTTTCATTTTTGGATAAAGAGAGCCCTGGTATCAGATAAATATTGGAATAATTAATGGAAGAAAAAAAATTGCATCCCTAATCTTCACAGTTCACACTTCAAAGTTCAACACGGTAAAATAAGGTGGACACCCGTGTTCCTTATGACAAAATGGTTGTCTGTATTTGTCATCAGCTCAGCCAGTACTTTTTCAGGCTGTACAAAAGACAGACACTCATTATTGTACCTCTCTCCAGCCCATTGGTGAACAAACTGCCTGCTGCTACGGCCAAGCATTTCAAATTTTGACTCATCAGTCCAGAGAACCTGCTGCCATTTTTGTGCACCCCAGTTCCTATGTTTCCATGCATAGTTGGAATTGCTTGGCCTTGTTTCCATGATGGAGGTTTGGCTTTTTGTCTGCAGCTCTTCCATGAAGACCACTTCTGGCCAGACTGCTCCGGACAGTAGATGGTGTACCTGGGTCCCACTGGTTTCTGCCAGTTTAGAGCTGATGGCACTGCTGGATGTCTTCTGATTTCAAAGGGAAATAAGCTTGATGTGTTTTTCATCTGCTACACTAAGTTTCCTTGGCCGACCACAGCGTCTACGATCCTCAACCTTGCCTGTTTCTTTGTGCTTTTTCAAAAGAGCTTGAAATCCCGGTCTGCTTTGAATCAGCTTAGCCAGTACTGTTTCAGGCTGTACAAAATGGGTCTTTGAGCCCAGCCCTCACAAAACATTTTAATTAGCAAACCTGACAGCTGAATCTCATCTTGATGATGAGGATGATGAACCTCCATCCCTCTGTCACATGACAGTTCTACAACCACCCACACCTTTTTGATACATGGAAAAATTTCAACTGACTGATATTGTAGTTGGAGCTTTGTCATTACACAACCGAGCAATTAAATTTGTCCTATTTATCAATTATACCCAAACAAGACAGACAGGTCCCGGATTAATTACTGACGACAATTAATTCTACGGAGAGAGCAAACTTAGACAAGCGATCACCAGACTGACTCAGTGTTGTTGAACTCACTCGGGCTCTCCCCCCAGAGACATGATAGACAGCACCAGAAAGACTCATTTGAATGTTTCCGGGATGCCATGATATTAATTGGAAGTCAGTGATGCGGATGTTTGGGTGAGACACTCGGAGTTGTTATTAGTAGCTGTCACAATGTTAAAAGGAGATGGCATATTTTTTTATTTTTATATTTTTAGAACACACCATGGGAAAAGGTTTCCATACTGATAACCAAGTACGAACAGTTGGTAGTGTTGTCAACTGTCACCAGTGGCAGTGATAACATAAGCATTCTGGAATAAATATATCCCCATTCGATAAAGGCTAAGCAGAAGAAAAATAAGTCTTGTTGATGCAGGAGTTGCATGGGTTAAATACAATTGGTATTTTCATCATAACTGTAATACATGCTGTGATGACCATGACTGGGCTAGAAATCAGTTGGAGATCAGGCGAGTCTACAAAGCTGTGACCTTTGCAAAAATGTTTTCCCTTCTGGCAGTGGGCCTGAAAATGGCATTTGGGGCTAAATGTAGGAAATTGTTATTCAGTATATATTTAATATGTGCACCTGCGAGACTGCTGTATGTACTGAAACAAAGTCACCTTCTCCAAACGTCGTTAAAGAAGATGCATTTCATCAAAGTGTTTCCAGTGTCCAGAGGTACAACTGCATAGGTGGAAAAAGTTGTATAAAGTGGCTCCATTTTGTGGCTCCATAGGGAGAGCTAAGTGAAGTCTGATGTCTCAGATGAAGTTACTTGAGTCAGTGTTGGTTGGGGCTGAAGACTACAAGTTTGAAAATGAAAAATATCTGATCTGAATCTCAAGCTGAACTGATTTTACTCAAATGGCATTGTGGGTATTATAGGCTCCAGGTCTGGAGCAAAGTGCAAAATCTGAAATCTGCAATTAGTTTAATCGCACTACAGCATCTCTGGGTCGGTAATACAGCTGAAGACATTTGATATGGGTCTAGCAATGTGTGTTTCTCAACATTTTACAAGATGTCTATCTTTGGTTCAAAATACTAATCACTGCGATATTTCTGTCCTACAGTTTTCAGATAGCACTTCTCAGTTAAACAGTGTGGGCAAGACTGTGATGTGTGCTTGGATTTTCTGCCATTGCAGTCTGACCTTCTACATCAGGAGCAAAAAGGACATTTATTTGTCTGAAAACAATGCAGATTATTACTGTTGTGGTCATACAGATTTTGTTGTGTTTTTATGATTCCCTGTGATGATATATTCTATATATCTTGTGGCTTGTGGTTATATATGATTTTCTTTCTATAATCTTGTTTTAGAATACTTTGACTTTGGTCATGGTGATGACTAATGCAATAATGGCAGTAACAGCTTAAAAAAAGACGATGACTGTGATTCCAGACATGGTAACAAATTCAGTTTTTTGTGTGTGCAGGTGAAGCAGATTATGGAGGAAGCAGTGACTAAGAAATTTGTCCACGAAGACAGCAGCCACATCATTGCTCTGTGCAGTAAGTACACACTTCTCTTTTTCTGTGGACACACTCAGGAGTTGTCCCCTTCTCTTTCTCTCTCTATCTTACACACACACTTGTTGAACTCCTCAGCAGGTGACTGGGTGCTGCTTCTCCGTCAAGAACACTGCTTGACGTCACTGTGCCTCTGACTATGCTGCGGCATCAATGGAAAATTAATAATCACAGTGGAGCTAATGGAAACTGATTTCAGAGACAGGCTGTACAAATCCTAGGCTTTCTAAGCCCTGTGTGTGTGTGTGTGTGTGTGTTTGCATTGGCGGTGGCCAAAGATAGAGGGATTGCCCCTCCTGACCAGATCGGATGGTTGAGCCTGCAGTGTGGTGTGTGAGTCACAGCTTCCATGCTGGTCAGAAAGCTGACTGTAGCCTCAGATCATCCAAGTGACATGACATGGTAGAAGCTCCTTGTCTGCTACATAGGGTTAACACACAACTACATGAAAACTCCAAGTAACTAGAGATATCTCAAATAAATATTTTTTAAATTTAAAAAAAAAAAAAAGTGGATTATATTTAAATAGGATTTTTATTTCTTGTGGCCAAGCCAGAATTGTGCCAGCTTTTTCCATTCATCTATAATAAACAGGCAACAGTGCTTTCACAGAAACTAATTAGAGTATTTAAATATGTGGTGTATGAGTCCTATGTGGTATTCAAAAATAGGCTTTATTGATATTTGATTGTAGTGTTTCAGAAATATGCATTTCTGTGCAAATCGTGCAGCCCAGCCCAAAAACTGAGATGGGCCATATGTCTTTTTGACAAAGTCTTATTTACACCTTGCATGAAATAATCAAATAAACAATAATAATATCTGGCAGTCTTCCAACATTTACAGGTCCATAGTAACTTATTACATAGTTGAGGTTTTGTTTTGAGGGTCTTTGGACAGAATTGCCTGATTTTGTCTGGAAAAGGATAAAAAATGCTCATATAATGGGCCCTGGATTAATTGATCATTTTAAAAAGTATCATCATTTCTGTACTGAAACAAATGATGACTCATTACATTAGATTTTTACTGTAGTCAGTCCTAGGTATCATAGGGAAAACAGATAATTGTGTAAAAGAGTGTCACTGTCTGCGTATGTCTGTTGTTAAGCCTTTAGTCACTGTGACATTATTGGTTTCTTCGTTTTGAAGAGAGCACTGGAAATGAGCCCTCTCCACACCTTGTTAGTAGTGTTGGGTAACATGTTGATATAAACCACAAGACAATGTAAAGAAAACTGTGAGAGAGTTTGGATTTCCAATTTTTTTCCTCATATGAGCTTGAGGAAAATTTAGCGTTTTGTCATATGACAGTACATACAGAATATGGTGATACAAGACTTTATTCATATCACTCACCCATACTTTGTAAGTCCTGGTAAGTCCAATGTGGAACAACATTATCTACTATCTATCTCTATGTTGATAGAATGTAGCATGACATGGTATGGTATGGTATGGTATGGTATGGCACTTATCCAGGTTGTTCTTTCCTGACTAGATCCTTGTTTGTGTTATATTTGCTCTCAGATGTACACTTTGGATAAGCATCTGCTAAATTAAATTGTAGAATTGTCAAATTGTATGATATAGTATGGTACAGTATGGTACAGTTTTGTATGGTATGGTAAGATATGGTGTGTCTGCTCTAGCCACACCATACCAAGACAAGCCATTACAGCAGTCACTGTGGGTTGGAGTTTCGTTTCACACATGCGTTCATGTTTGTGCTATCACATGTAAATGTTACTTTGAGCTGTGCTCAGTTACTGCTGATGCAAACCCATGATTCCCTTCTGCTGCTGCTTCAAATTTAAAATGCTTGCAAACCAGTGGGATGCTTTTATTGAGAAAAAGATATATGAAATGGAAATGCAATGTGTATGCCACCGAGTAGGAGGAACTTCTTTAGGGGTCGCATTGCTCAATCAAAAACAGGTCTGATCAGCCAGATATTGACGTGTTCACTGCTGTCAGTGAATCAGGTTAAACTATCAGTATCAGTAGCAGGGAGGAATAGCTAAAAACAGTAAGATATTGGGTGAAAAGCTGCAGGTGACAGGTTCTTAATGTGGTTTGTGACCAGTACACCTCCAATACATCATTTGGGGAAACTTCATTACCTCATGGCTTGACTTCCATGCCGTTGGTGTGCGCTGAACGTGCCACCAGAAACTGAATTTGAAACATTTATATTTGAATTTGAAATTTGTATTGTTTAATTTGAATCAGGTGCTGATTGGCAGAAGAGGAGTTCGATTGCTCTTGTTCCACTGCACGGATGTCTGTCACAGTGAATTGAAATTGAATTTTGAGAACTGAATTTGAAGTGTGAGAACCGAAAGTGAAAATATGAAGAGTTGAATATTCAAAATCTTACACAAATATAAGTTTTGCGAGAACTCGCAAAAGTGTTTACATTAAGAGCATGTTCTCCCGGGAATGACAATAGACACAATCATTGAGTTGTATGTACCGGTGTTGATTTTTTTGTGTTTGACGTTCGCAAACAGGGAGACATGGAGGACGATTTGGAGCGTTTCCTCAATCAACACATGCTCGTAATGTAAACACTTTTGCGAGATCTCGCAAAACTTGATCTTTTTTTTTTTTTTTTTTTTTTTTTTAACCCTTCAAAAGAATTTCCTCCATGTCCCCTAAGGGGCTCCGTAGTTATCCATCATCAGTAGATCAAACATCTCGCTCAACTACAGCCGGAGCCATAGCCATCCAAGTAGTGCAGAAGTACCCACCTACCACCCTGGAAATTAAATAGTATTATTAATTATATCTATTGGTTTTGACATCCAGAGCTCTCTTACCCTTCATAATGCTGTTATAGAACTGAGGCCTCATAACCCTGTGTACAGGATGTGATTTCAACACTGTTTGTCTTGTCTGTTTGCTGTTTTGTTCACACATGAGACTAAAAAAAACTTGATTGATCCCTGTGGAAGTAGGTATGTGATTGGGGAATGTAGCAATCTGGTAACAGATTGTCAGGTAGTACACACCGACACACACGCTAAAGGAACAAGAGAGTAGAAAGATTGAGAGTAATTTTGTTCCAAAGATTGTTTTTTGACAACCGTATCATGTTGTTTTTTTTGTTGTATTTTTCAAATCTCCTGCAGGGTTTAATTTGGATTTGTGTCATATTCCTACTTTAATTTGGTATCCTATCAGCCTAGAAAGTCCTAATTGGTGCGTCCTTAATTCTCAGTGATTTTTTTTCAGTGTTGTGCCATTTGTCTTTATTTTTTCCTGATACAGTGATTTGTTAATTTTCTAAATTTAACCACCAAAATGCAGTCTGTCCATCTTATGAGTATAAACATGAAATGATGACAACAGGTATATGTCCACAAACCCCAGAGGCTCCCCACACTCTGAAGCTGTTTTCTAATTATAGCAATCTAAGTGGGCATTTTAGTTTTCTCTGTGATGTTTGTATTAGGTTACTTTCATGAGACCACTCATCAAGTAACAAAAGCACTAGCTGTGAGTCATTGTACAAATCCTGTTGGATGCCCAGATGACCCCCTCAGGGGAATTATCCTGCAGCCATCTAGGGCTGTCAGGGTTAAGGAATTTCTCCTGCGGTGAGACCGCGTGGCTCAACAGCGCGGTATGCGGTATTATTGCACCCCACCCATTAAAAAAAAATTGGCAAAGATGTTTGTTAATTAGGCTACTAAATTACTAAACTCATTGCAGTAGTGCAGGCATCACCAAATGGCGGACCGCAGTCCGGATCCGGACCAAGTGATGATTCTGTCCAGACCCGTGACCAATCTCTGACAAATTCACAGAAATAGATAATTTTCATGGAGCATTTTTTTCTGAAGGTCGCGGCTATAATCAGCGGGCGCCGCTACTCCAGTCAATAGCGTCACTCGGTTGAGCCAATCAAATCGTTTGTTTACCCTGCGTAGCCGGCGCATCAGAGCAGAGAGAAAGAGACAGTAATGACAGCATGGCTTGCTCGAAAAGAAAAGTTGATGTGGAAAACCGTTCTTTTAAAGATGAATGGACTTCATTCATTCTTCCGGCAGGCAGTTCTAAACCAGTCTGCCTCATATGCGCCGAAAACATGGCGTCAACTAAAAGTGGCAACGTGAAGCGCCACTGAAGGTTTCTGTTTTCATTCATCCAAAATAAAGTCCTTAAATTTATTTGCCTTGGGCTACTTTTATTTAAAATACGGAATTGTCCTTTATTTGAGAATTAAATGTTGCGTGGTTTTGAACTAATACGGGACGCGATCCCGTATTTTCATAAATACCCCATACACATGTCTTTCACACACACACACTTCAACACTAAATTTAACAATAATGAACTAAATAAAACACAGGAGACATTAAGGCCAGCTAAATCGTTGTGCCGGGGACTCCAAAGAGGACCCGCTGCGCTCTCTGTTGTCATGGTTGCCTAGTTACAGAAGCCAGCGCTGCTACACACGCATGTTAAAAATACCCCTGATATATAGTATAGTAATAGACAGTGTTGGGAAAGTTCACTTTCTATATGAACTAGTTCAAAGTTCAGTTCAAACCTTTTAAAATGAACTAGTTCAGTTCATCGTTCATAATTCAAAATTGTGAACTAAAGTTCATGCTTCCTCAAAATGAACTATTTCGTTCTTTTTTAGTTCTTTTTTTTTTTTTTTTACGTTGCCACGAGCTACGAGCTAATTCCCGACTGTATGGGAATTATGTTCTCAGTAAACGCATCCTCCTTCCTTGCACACATGTGAATTGTGACGAGACTGACGACCGCTGATGACGAAGTTGGTAGAGCGACAGGCAGGACTTGCGGTTGCCAGATCGGGTGGTTATCCGCGACATTTTAATGATCGTTTACCATGTGTTTTTACTGTTTTAGCTTGGTTTTTCGCCGAGGGCTCTTGAAATCTGGCACGAACGTAATCTGAACGAAATCAGAGTGCCGTTCAAGAAACAGCAGAATGAGTGCGTTCACAATTTAACGTTCATCAAGCAAAAATGAACGGGACGTTCACGTTCACCCAAAATATGAGTTAGTTCATGAACGAACGTTCTTTGAACGCGTTCGGGTACAACACTGGTAATAGATATATACAAATAAAGCGTATTATTATTATTATTATTATAAAGGCATATATATAGTTATAAAAAGACATGACCATTTTATAACACTTCTTCGGAGTGGGGGTTAAAATATGTCCAGCGGCACTGAAAACGCTCTTCGATGGTGCGCTCGTTGCGCAGATTCGCGGGCGGAGAGGAGAGCAAATCGGCTCTGGTTGTCTCGCCACCATGTGAGCGGGTCTGCATTGGAGTCGATGGGGTTTGTCTGGAGATAGCTAGGTGTCGGCTCGAACTCTCTCGGGTATAGGTGCAGAGGTGGTTGTTTGTGGCTTCAGCAGGCTTTAGCCGGTGGTGGTGCCGCTGTTTGCGCGAGGACTGTTGTACATCAGCTGACGTGCGGTGCTGGCGGTGGTCCACCATGCCGCGGTGGTAAGAGGACGCCGCGGTGATTCATTTTTGCGGTTATCCCGACAGCCCTACAGCCATCTTGAACCTTCATTGTGCGCTTTGCTCACATGTGCAAATTGGACAGTGTGTGAATGTGTGTATGTGAGCATCAGCATATGTTAGTGCTAGCTAGTGAACTACCAGCATGGACAGCTTATTGTCAAAGAAAGGCGTACCTTCTTTAATTTGGGGATATTATGGGTCCTACCCACATTCCAAAGGTGAGCCTAAGGTTATTACACAGCCTATCTGTAAGCTGTGTAAAAGATGCGTGCCAGTGAAGGACCCTATAAATAGTCTGTGTGTCTGTGCTTGGTGTGACAATATTACAGCGTCAACATTAAACATTAATGTTATCTTTAATAGCACAATCCACAGATGAGACTTTTTTGCTCTTGCTGCAAAAAAAGCTGCAGCATTTAATAACTGACACATTGTAACCAGATTGACAACTTACTAACCACAGACACACAAGGTGTGTGCATAGCAAAGTTGCAACATGCACCCCTTCTTAACAAGCCTTGCCATGCTGCTCTACCAGAAAGATCATACAATGGGCAGGGTGCAGATTCTATTTTTATCTTTATTTATTATTATTTGTCAGTATTTTATTTCTGATAGCAAGTTAGTTAAAACCGCCTTAATATTGTTAGGAACAACCAATTGTCAATCACCCTGTCAGGCCTCGATATATGACCCAATTGCCAATCAGCACAAGCCTAATGACGTCACTGTAATGCAAGGTGCAAGGTAAAAGGTCAGATGCTAATGAAAACCAATGATGTCAGTGCAGTAATGAGTCACTGCTGGCCCACTTTTCCTGAATGTCCATCGTCATACCTGTTCATTGTGCTACATCTGCTAATGAAGGCCAGAGTAATTCCAGTGTTTCATCAGCCAGTTGTTATCACTGGTATATGGTGTCTCATTTGTCTTAAGGCTGGGGTTAATTCAATTCATTAATTAAATGAATTAAAACATTCACATTTAGGCTATGTGTGCACAGCAAGCAAAAAGAGGTTTGATGCAAAGACTTGTTCCCAGTCAGTTCTCTGGGTTGGCCAAGGAAATTTAATGGGAGTATGTAAGAACTGACTGTTCTTACATTAACACAAGAGTTTCACTCTGCAGGGCAATGTTTGCACCGACAGTAGAGTTAAAAGTTGTTTATACAAAGCTAGAGAAACACAAAGATGACAAATTGTATTCTAAGTATTACATTTCAGTGTGTTTTTAAATAGATAGAAAATAGCTTCTCGTTTCTCTCTTCTGTAATGGCATTTATGATTGTTTCAAAATTTCAAATGTTCTGAGTGAGTTGAGAGAGTGAGTGGCCAAATAAGTATAAGCCTGTAGAACATGTAGAGCATCTGTCTCTGTCTCTTCAAGACACAAGCCTGAAGAGACAGATGCATTTACACCTTTTCAACATATGGCTGGAATGCTGAGGTGGTTTGAGTTGTATTTTAATCCACGATGAATGATGCATGATACATGAAGTAGCCAAGTGCAAATGGGGTATAGCATAAAAGGAATTCAGTGAAACACACTACATGCTCAAGAACTGAAAGTAGGTATGATAAAGTTACCTACAAATCTCATCAAAACATCAACTTAATAAAGCTTTTCTCACCAGGCCACTTGTTCCTTTTTTCATTAACAATAATAACGAGCCCATTCACTGGGATGGCCAAGGAAATTTTAGTGGGAGTTGGTGGCACCCTTGGTATTTACTTCAGTTATACATAGGAACCTGCAGGATGCTTGCCGGCCAGTCTCTCTGCGTGGTTAGACTTCACTGTTTTATAACTGTGTCTATGTGTAGGAGTCAAAAACTCTCCACAACATTTTAATTGATCACATAACTCACCCTCATTAGCCTCACAGATGGGGGAGTCAAGTTGTGTAATGTGTGATTTCTCATTTTGTGTAAGGCATTAAGTCGTTACGGTATCATGCATACTATCATGCTTAAGGGCATGTGATAAAAAGATAGGCAAAGAAAACCAAGGTGCCAAAAACTCTGTCCCAAAAGATACACAGCCCTGAAATGAACACTGTGCATGTATTGTTAATGGAAGACCCAAAAATACTGCCATTAAAGATCCACCATCACTGTCTTCATTTTTTCCCCTCACGTCAACTTGAACATTGAACTTGCCATGCTGAAAACAGAAACACTAAAATATTCTGGTAGAAATAGAATATCATCTGTCTTCTGTTGAATACATCGTTTTATACCCACACCTTTCTGCAAAGAAACGCTATCCTTGAAATATAAATAGTCTTGAATTAACTATAATATCTGTAATTAAAAGACTAATAAGTAATTCTAGATGACGCCTAAGTTGCTCATGTCAGTTTGTCATTAGGTCATAGCATTAGAGTGGGCTGATGAGGAAGTCTGGTCTTATTAAGTCAGACCTTCAACCAGCCTCCATCTTAACAATCAGAAAAGGTTACACCTTGAACAAGAAACTAGGGATAAATGTCTTGAATAAAAGACGGCTGCGTTATTTTAACAAACAGACTTTCCAGCAGCTTCTTTCTGAATATTTGATGTTTTCTCTTACCATAACACTGGTTTTAAAAGTAAAAATAGAGGAAGAGAGGTTTTTTTTTTTTGTCTGCTAGATGGATACTGCAGGGCGAATACCTTTTTTTTGTACCATATTTTTTGTTTAATGTAAATGTCCTGTGGCCGTTTTCTACTGTGCATGTTGCCCATGTATAATGACATCAAATAAACATACCATGGATGTATTAACGGAACATCATACAGTGGTCAGTGTATAATGCCAATAGCATTTTCTCATCCAGAGCATATGCTAAAAAGTTCCACAGACTCACACACTTTTGGGCACATTTATCACTGAATGCCAGGATAAAAAGAGTAACACCTGAGTCCAAGCCAAGATTGGATTGATTTAACTGGACAACAATCTTCAGTGGATAGAAATGTTTAACAAAGTTTACCAAATAACAAATAACATGCATAATTAATATATAATATATATGATATAATAATATATAATATAATAATGATAACAATAAACAATTCAAGTAATATATAATATAAAGTCAAAGATATCTTAAGTGTATCCAAAAATAAACAGTTGTAAGCCTAACTATTAAAATATACAGTATGAAAGGACTAAAATCATGTCACACTGTAAAATGTCCACACTTTCTGTATGCATCATATTTTAACATGCTGTACACTAACAAGAAACTATACCATGAATAGATTTAAATTACAATTTAGACCTGTTGGTTTATTCATGCTGTTTTCCATTAGCCTTACACTTGCACTTTCACTTACATGTGCCTGGACACATGAATAGCAAAAATGTAATATCATGAGAAACCTAAAAATAATATGGCAGTGGTAAGGTGGATGGAAAACTTTCAATATTGGCCTTACTTTATGACCTCACTCTCTTAGCTCTGAATGATGCTTCTTTGAGTGTTGAGACAGATTCATTTTTGTCCCTGTTTACAATTTTGAAAAAAAAAAAAAAAAGGTTTCCTTTTTTTATATAAACAATCCAATTTTTTTTTCTTCAAAGTATTTTCAAATGTAAAAAAAAAAGAGGTGATAATTGATCTCAGTGATTGGGGGTTAGAAGACAATTTGATTAAGTGGGAAAATATGGAGGAGTAGAACAGAAGTAAAGAAAAAATTGCTGAGTAGAGAGGAAGGGATGGCCTGAAGCAGCTAATGGGCTCATTAGGAAACTCGTGGTCATGTAATGACCTGCCACAGAATGGCTATCTGGACCTCCGTGCATTACAGATGAACAGACAGATATAGAAAGGACGAAATAGAAAAGAGAAAGTAGAAGACAGTAATAGAGATGAAAGAAGAGAGAGATACTTGATGAAGGGGCATATAAAAAGGGTGTTCACTTCATCCCATTTAGTTTTCAGATAGATTTAATTGGATATGTTTCGCAATCAAAAATGTCAAAGTGTTTATCAGAATCAGAGTCAGATCATAGTAATTAGCAGTGGATAATAGAGCTCATAGTTGTAACATCTGAAGCCTAAATATGTGACTGAACTTATCTAAACTAAATTTCTACAACTATTCAATTGTATTTAAATTTTATTGTCCACATCATTAAATTATACAGTGTGCTTCTGAGAATGAATGAATAGTGAGAATTTGTCACAATATAGCTCTGCTCAGATGACAGGTTAATGGCAGATGTACTATTAATATTTTCAAATTCTTTCATGTTTAAGGTCCCCTAAATGGATTTACTGGCAGTGCTAAACTTTCCAGTTCCAACTGCAGGACTTGAAGCTCCACAGTGCAAAATTTTTATTTTTGGTCTTATATGCCACTTTACGTCCATCTGACTGGGAACACCCGTATGATGCTGATTAAAGTGAGGGAGGTTTGACCAAGAAAAAATTATTATGGTTAATGTAGGTGAGAGCAAAAACAGGAAAAGAAATGAAGAAACCATGGCCTGAGAAGTAGATGCATTCCCCCAGCTGACAGTGCTTTAGTCTCACAGTTTTACTTCACCCAAAAGCGCTCACCCCCTGTAGACTTGAAAGGTGGCTGTAAAACTTTTTTTTAGTTTTCACCTCCCCGAAGAGAACAGAGGCAATGTTTTCACAGTGGATAAAGGCTCTTGCTGCATAATCCAATTCTCTGCTGTCCACCGACATGCCCACTTTGTTCCAAACTAAATACACCTCGATTCTCATGTGCGACCCTGTTGAGCCCACAAGCAGGAATGTGGATCAATTTTAGCATGTCTGACCATCTGCTTCTGTCATTTGCATTGTCCAAGACCCCTGTAAAAATCTTTTACCTGAGCACAACATGGTAACACCATACATTTACAACCACCTGAAATGCACTTAATACCATGCCACAGAATACAGAATGATATAAAAAGCCACATAAACTACCAAAAAATCTGCAAGGGGAAACCGTATACAATGCATCACTTATGGAAAATGGTTTAACATTATCCATTGTTGAGAGAAATGCAAATAGTGTTTCGGTGGTCAAGGTTTTGTGGGCCATTCACATATACAGACTCAAAAGGTGGAAGCTCTTTCAGTATCCTTTGGCCCTAGTGCAGGCACCTCACCTCACCTCACCGACATCACTGATACCCAGTAGGTGGCTACCACTGATGTTCTGGGTAGTTTTAATTGCCTACTGCAGAGCCCTCCTGTGGGGCCACGCAGAAAACATGCCAATTCATAATGCAGGCTTTCTATTGCTCCTCTGTAAAAGTTCACAAGAACTTGGTATGAAGCTGATTCTGAGCATTGTTTGCCAGGGTGAAGATGTCTGATGCCCCCTAAATTATTAGTTGATGAGAAGAGCCTTTTCATTATTAAAAAAAACCCTTGTAGAAAAAAAAAAGCACCTTGTAGTTGAGGCCAGGACGAAAGTGTCAGAAGAATGGCTGCAACATGGACCTTTTCTCATGTAACACAGAAGTTGCTAACTGCTGGAAAATGTAGCTGTTAATTAGCGCAGTTAGCCATGCTGCTAACAGTGGGGACTGTTGGTGTTTATCACTGGCAAAAGATCTTTGGTCCACTGGGAGGAGGTCACTCCCAGGGATGACAAAGACATGGTGGGTTCAGGAGAGGAGCATCATACATCATCAACTTATTGATAAGTCTGTGAATAATTGCTTTTGTGAAGTTGGAACTTATTTATTTCTGTGTTCTGAACATGGAGACTTGTGTGATGTTAAAATAAATGCTGAACAAAATTTTCAGTCTTCTTGCTGATTTTTCTGAAACATATAGAATCTTTAGCGTTACCACCACTTTTGCGTTTATCATTATCATTAACAGATGGCTCGCTTTGTTCAAAAAAAAAAAAAGCCTTAAGGCTTCAATTAACTACTACTAGAAAATATTTAGTCAGGGGGAGCGTTATTAGTCATATAGACATTTACTATATAAACTAATTAATTCAAGGACTAACCCAACATTTCTTTAAAGAGACACTCAGAATGGCAGGAGGAAAAATAATTTATTATAACGTGAGACATGATAGGAATTGATAAGCGACTTGACAGAGAATCTTTGGCGATTTGGGCTCTGGGGGGAGACGACTTGATTGAAGATGCAATCCCAGTCGGTGCTGGATGAACCCCCCCCCCAGAGTCCTGCACTGGCGGTGGTGGTGGCAAATGGAGGCTGAGAAGCCGGATGGGTGATTCAGTTTCAATACAATCTTTTTTGAAATAGTGTCAAATACAATGAAAGTAATCTCAAGCACTTTACAAACAGAGCGGGACTAGACCACACTCTTTAAAAAAGACTGATAGAGACCCAACAGTTCTCATCACGAGCAAGCACTTGGCGACGGTGGCGAGGAAAAACTTCCTTTTAACAGGCAGAAACCTCGGACAGAACCAGGCTCAGTGAGGGACAGTCATCTGCCGCGACTGGTTGGGCTGGAGAGAGACAGAGAGACGGGGGGAAGGGAGAACATGCAATACTACAATCCATACATGACGATAGTGATAATAACGGAATTGAACGAGACATGTGCAGTTGGAGGCCTGCGAACGGGGGTCCGGGCTCCGCAGCTCCAGTGATGCGCGGACTCTTAGATGAGGAAAGGGTGGCTGCCTCCTGAACCCAGACCGGGATCTGATTGCATGGGAGAGTGAGGAGAGGATGACGACACTGCCAAGGCGAGATGGAGATGGGGAGGTGGAGGGGTGCGCAGACCATTGACGAGAAAGAGCTAGGGCAGAGAAGCACGTATTTTAAAGGAGAGCATGGAGATGATTGGTTACATGTGAAGCAGACAGCGGGAAGAGCGTGCACAAGCGCAGTAGGAAAGGTGAGCCGAAGATCGTGAATTGAAGGATGATGTCTTCCTGGCTGAACTTTCACTCGAGCTTCATTTCAGCTTTATTACAGTTTCCTTGTCACATTGGGCAGCTGTCATTGAAGTCCTGAGTCTAAATTTCAGACCAAATACCAATGAAATTACAGGTAAGATAAGATCGTTCTTCACTGATCCCCCAGAGGGGAAATTCGGGAGTACTTTTATAATGCAAATGTTAGCAGTAGTTTGTTACATAGTGTGAATAAAGGTTTGTGTTTCTAAAATGTCTTGTACCAATAATCCAACCTGCGTGAAAGCTTTGAGATAACAGAAGAGAAGATGTTTTTTCATTTACTATTTCCATCTGCGTCTGTGTCTCTCCTTCACACACAGTTAATTGAGAATGACAGGAATCGGAAGTCACAAGAGACTGTAGCGAAGCGTCAGGTGTTCTTTGCATTAGAATCAGTCTCCATGGAAACTCTGCCACCCTCAGATAAACGTTTGTTCCCTGTGACAGAAAATACAACTCTCAGCTGCACATATAAGGCTTGAGTCTCGTCTCAGCTTATGGTCTTTGTGATGTTCATTCGGGGAGACGTTTCATCCACTGTGGCAGTGGGGCGGATGGGGCTGTGATACAACTCACTCTGTACTGCAGAACATTAACTGTCAACAATGAATTGTATAGGCTTAAGGGATAATACCTACCACAATTACTGCCCAGGTTTAAACCAACCAATGTCTTTGCCACATTCAGGAGGGAGCTCCCAAGATGTGTTTTACTACAGGTGGAACTGACCTGCTGCCAATTCTGTACTTCTGTTGCTGTCAACAATTCATGAGAAAAAGGTCACAAAAAACTCACACCTACTTTGACGTATGCAAGGCATCCTGTTGTTCATTTTAACATAACATACATACATATATAACACAACATACATAACACAATTAAACACTGCAGGCTTTGTCAAACACAGCCACATCACAGCGAGTATCACACAGAGGGTGTAGGCCAACTGTGAAATGTAGGCACTGTAACTGAGTTTATAATTGATTTCAGCACAAATCAGAGGCGTTATGATCTGAAGGCCAAACGTTTGTCTGCTTTTTAAAAAATGAATCTGTGTCATTGTTTGAAAATGTCTCTGCGGCCTCCCTTGTTTGCTGATAAAAGCGTTATGAATCACAGTGTCATTTACTCGCAGCATTAACAACTTGATATTTAGAGCCATGAATGAGCAGAGCAAATACACAACGTCCCTGGTGTGTGAAGATGACAGATGGTTTCTTTCGACAGTGAGACAGACAGACAGACAGAGTACTTTATTACATCAGTTTATGTAATTGGTCTTTGTCTTTGAAGTGTATTCTTAACTGGAATTACATTCCCATAAATAATCATAATTAGAATCAAAATTGACTTTATCTAACTCCAGCTTTTCATTGCTCTCTTAGTATACAAAGTAAACATTTTGTGTAAAATATTTTTTTTAAAATGGTCTAATTAAAAAAATCTAGATTGAAAGACAAAACAACAGTGGTGCAAAAGAACAACACTGCAATACAATACAGACATACTAAGTCAATATAGCAGGTTAAAGACCTAAAGTGTAGTGAGAGAAATAGCATATGCTGTATAAAGTGACTGGTGTGTGTGTGTGTGTGTGTGTGTGTGTGTGTGTGTGTGTGTGTGTGTGTGTGTGTGTGTGTGTGTGTGTGTGTGTGCGTGTGTGTGTGTGTGTGTGTGTGTGTGCGTCTCAAAAAATGTTTGATCGGTGGATTGTATGATGTTTAAAAGTCCCTTCCTGGTGAATGTGATCACAGAGGAGAGTTGAGAAATGAAACAAATGGAACAGAAAACGTATGAGAGAGGGCAGTACCAAGACTGACATCCATGGGGCCATCATGAAACCTGATGTTGTATTAATTGGAAGTTTTTCAAGCCAACGTATTTGATATGACAATCTTTCAGTCGTAAATCTATAAAAAATGCCAGCAGTGAAGCAGACTGTACAAATTCCTCCAGGACCCTGGTGTTCCGAATAACTCAGTCTACATAACAAGACATGATGTGAATCTACACAAGATTATATAAAGTGCAAACAGAACAAGACTGTATAGAATTACTAAGACAGTGCAAAATAATAACTGAGAGAGTGCAAAGTTAAAACATGTTCAGGAGTAGTTGAGAACTGTTTAAAAACTATGTGAACATGGGCTGCTGCATGTGGAAACATAACAGCGATGCAAACAGTGCAATGCAAAACCAAGATTACAAATTACAAGATAGAATGTAACAGTACAGTGTAACTGTAAAATGTAAAGTGTTAGGGTGAAGAGTTTGTGTAAAGGATGTGTGATGTCATCCTAAAATTCTACAATTTCATTTAGCAGACGCTTTTGCCCAAAGCGACGTACATCTGAGAGTAAATACAACACAGCAAGGATCTAGTCAGGAGAAAACAACCTGGATAAGTGCCAAAAATGCAAGGTTCAAGTTAGATAGGGCCTGTGTCTACAGGCAGTGAGGGGGGCATACATTACAACATACAATTAGACTTTTTTTTTTTTTTTTTTTAAGTTTTTGTGTGTGTGTATGTGTGTTCCTTTTATAGGAGTTTATCAAGTGCCAAGGTGTTCAGTGAAGAGCTGGGTCTTTAGTCTTTTCTTAAAGACTGAGAGTGACTCTGCAGATCGAACAGAGTTTGGTAACTCGTTCCACCACCGGGGAACCACAGAGGAGAAGAGTCTAGCTATTGACCTCAGGCCCTTTTGAGGTGGTTGTATCAGGCGCCTTTCACTGGTCGAGCGTAGTGAGCGGGACGGAGTGTAGACCTGAATCAGGGTGTTCAAGTAGGAGGGAGCCGTTTTTGTTGTGGTTTTGTAGGCAAGTGTAAGAGCTTTGAATTTGATGCGGGCAGCAGCTGGAAGCCAGTGGAGCGATCTGAACAGCGGTGTGACATGTGCTGTTTATGGCTGGTTGAAAACCAGACGTGCTGCTGCATTCTGGATCATCTGCAGAGGTTTGACCGTGCATGTGGGGAGGCCTGCCAGTAAGGAGTTGCAATAGTCGATGTGTGATATTACTTCAGACTGTACGAGACGCTATGCTGCATGTTCAGACAGGAAGGGTCTAATCTTCAGGATGTTGTACAGAGCGAATCGACATGATCGAGCAACAGTGGCCACAGGAGCCTTGAAAGTTAGTTGGTCATCAATCATGACACCCAAGTTTCTGGCAGACTTTGTGGGTTTGAGTTGGGCTGATTCAAGCTGGATGTTGATTTCTTGTTGTATAGAGGGACTGGCTGGGATGACAAGGAGCTCAGTCTTGGAGAGGTTGAGTTGAAGGTGGCGTTTTTTCATCCATGCCGAGATATCTGCAAGGCATGATGAGATCCGGGCAGAGACCGTGTGGTCGTCTGGGGGGAACGACAGGAAAAGCTGGGTATCATTAGCATAGCAATGGTATGAGAAACCATGGGAGTGGATTATTGCACAGAGTGAGGTTGTGTATATTGAGAAGAGGAGGGGACCAAGCACTGACCCTTGAGGAACCCCTGTGGATAGGCTGTATGGTTCAGACACTTCCCCCCTCCAAGACACTCTGAAATATCTCCCTGAGAGGTAGGACACGAACCAGTGGAGGGCAGATCCTGAGATGCCAAGCTCAGTGAGTGTGGAGAGGAGGATTTGGTGGTTAACTGTGTCAAAGGCAGCTGACAGATCTAACAGCAGGAGAGCTGAAGACTGTCCTGCAGTTCTCGCAGTCTGTTACAGATAGGAGTGTGGTCACGGTAGAGTGACCCTGTCTGAAACCAGACTGATTTGGGTCATACAGTTTGTTGTCAGAGAGGAAAGCAGAGACTTCGTTGAAGACAGTTCGCTCAAGTACCTTAGACAGGAAGGGCAGGAGCGAAACTGGTCTGTAGTTTTCGACCTGGGCTGGGTCAAGTGTAGATTTTTTTGAGTAGTGGAGTGACTCGAGCTTGCTTAAATGCAGCGGGGAACACACCCGTAGCAAGTGAGGAGTTGATGATGTATGTTACTGCAGGGTTAAGTGATGGGGAGATAGTTTGTAAGAGGTTGGATGGTATCGGGTCCAGTGGACAGGTAGTGGGACGAGAGTCCAGCAACAGTTTGGAGACTTCCACCTCAGTCAGAGGGGAGAATGAGGAAGGTGTGACCCTATTAGCTGGTGGGTGCACAGCAGGGGCGGATCCAGATTGATTTTAGTAGGGGGGCACGGAAGGTACAACTGATATTTTGGGGGGGCACTGAAAAGTTATTAAAAAAAATGAATATATGACCTTTTCATTTTGGACTGTTAACACTAAAATTATGATGGACATGTTTCCTTGTTTATGTGAATTACAACATCATCATCTGCAACATCTGCCTGTTATGTAAAACTTGTAAGCTCAACGATAGTATCCCAAGGCCAATTAAATGACAAATATTGTCTAAGAACAACACTATTTACAACCCTGTCAAATTTCACTTCTTATAATGTTTACTGCCAATTATCACACATAAAATATAAAACAACATTATGTACTTTTAGCAACCAGTTCTCACCTGTAAACCATAAACATCAAAATGAGTACTACCCAATACATCACAGTGAACAATAGCAATCTTTACCCTTGACTTGTAATAAACTATGTGCAGTAATGTACGTTTTAAAATAATAATAAAATACAATAACAATACTCCATATTCATAGATCATATATTAATGCACAGCTCAGTAAACATCATAGTGTTCTGCACAGAAATGAAAAAAGCAGCTCCCAATATACTTATACACAGTGAGCAATACTATTTACTCTACCTAGTGCTCAGCTCTGGTCCTTATGCATTTTAGTGTTGTGCACAGTAATCAGTCTTAATCAGAATAAGCATCAGTACATTTTCATAGTGCAATTTCAAAGTCCCTTTTTTTTAAAAGGCAAAAACACTTCAAAACAACTGTATTTTGCGATTTCCATGTCGGCAATGCAGGGTACCAATCAAAAGATCGGAGGAACGTCCTTGGTGCATTCAGTTGCAGTCGGAAAACGAAGTTGCGTTCGTGAGCATCGGAAATCGGAGTTTCAGTAATGTAAACCGCAAACGAAAATTTTTTGGGGTGGGGGGGTGGGGGAAGGGGGGGCACACGGGGTGGCCAATCGGATTAC
>JBBMOC010000061.1:2098992-2155601 GCA_037975185.1 Centropyge bicolor | reverse complement strand
AATCGGATTACAGGGGGGGGGGGCACGCCCCCCCCGTGCCCCCACGGAAGATCCGCCACTGGTGCACAGTGAGTTGGTCAAGTTGTTTGTCTGAGAGCCTGAGAGTTGTTCCAGGAGATGGGTTTTTAATTGCTGATGTCTGAGAAGTGGTTGCACTCTGTGTGCTTGCTCATGGCAAGATGATAAATTAAGTTTTTAGTCTTTGTTGGCTGTCTCATTCTTTTTTATTTTTTAATTAGTCTGTTTAGTTTGTTTTCTCATTACTTTAATGAGACAAAAGGTAAGAAATTAGACACATCAGCCAGACATAGATGTGACTAAATATACTGACATTACACAAAACAGTAAGACATAACAAACAGAGGTTAGGATTTGAATTTGGTCCAAATTTTTAGTTGTTTTTTCCAGTGAGACCTGCGTACTGTGTATGCTGTGTGTATTTCATATAAATATTTAAGTGTGGCCAGAGAATGTGTAATGTGCTAGGAGGAGGAACAGATATAAATAATAATAATAATAATAATAATAATAATAATAATAATAATAATAAGATGACAATTTCATGCATACATATATGTACAGTATATAAATTATAAATTAAAAATGCTCTGTGTGCATTTTCCAACATTGGTGCTGATTGAAACTATGTCAAATTTTCTCATTTTCAAATAATGTAAATGTACAAAAATGTACAAATCCACAATAAGATGTGTTCAAGTCTTTCAGAATGCGGTTGCATAAAGAGGCGAATACATTTTTTGCTATTGTTGGACATTGGATATTTTCCCATAGTCTTTTTTAATTTTTGCCTCCACTGGTAATAGAATATTGCATATGCAAACCACAGTAGCACTGTGCGGAATTCTAGTGGAAGGCAACTAATCTCCCACTCTCTATTGAAACAGCCTCAAGATGTATCGACACATTAGCAAAGGCAAATAGAACATTAGCATTTATGCCTTTAGATTTTAACTAGTTTGTTATTAGCTTTGTGCCAAGGGTAACTGTAAGGCTCATATTTATTACAGTCTTAATGAAGAACATTTCTCACAATACCCATGCTTGTCTGCATTTTATTGATTTGTGGGCTTTAAAGCAGATTTAATCAGGTTTATGTGTTGTAGTGTAATAATGGTTTAAGAGCTTAGTTCCAGCAGCAGAAACAATCAACTAAAGCAACAGTCTGTGTTGGTGTGTTTACTCTTGCAAAAGGTTGCAGAAGGTTTGTAGAGCCAAGAGGATTATTTTTGTGTCTCAGAAGTTGAAAATCACTGATTAAGGCAGACAAATTCAGGAAACAATATGGCAAGATATCATCATAATCTCTCAAAATTTTTTCAGTCTTAGAACAACAGAACAAGTGTTTCTTCCTTCTCTTAACTCACTGTCCCCCCCCTCCTAATGTCCACTTTCTCTGGCCTCAGGTCAGCGCAGCACACAGGGTGATTAAATATTGATTGAGTCAGTCCACCCATCACCTCTTCAACTGCTCATCAAATATATAAGAGAAGAAGTGCCAACAAAAAAAGCAATGCTGAGGTTTATTTCCTTTTGCTGATGGGACTTCAGGGGCCATAAGAACAACCCAACCCTAACCTTGTGCCAAAGGAAATCGATGGCTAAGCACTGTGGATCCTGTATAGGAGAACTTCTCACTGTCACAGTGTCAAACACAGAAACACACACATAGGCCATAAGGTGAACCATGAAAAAGTGGCTATAAAATGATTTTCGTTCCCATGTCTGGGCACTACTTTTTAAAAACATTTTTGTTTAGACTATACCCTTATGGACTTTGGGTTAAAAGTCCTCCACAATATATCCTGCAGTTTTTTGTCACAAGCCATAAATCTATATAAATATAAATTTAAAAAACGAAAATTCTATGGTGCTAGATTCACTTGTTTTATTATTTTATTTTGTTTTAACATTCACTTTAGCAATATAAAATCTCTCACAAATTGACATTTATATATGTATGATAACATTTTGATGACAAATTTTGATGAATTATTACCATGAAATGTGAATTTAGACCATAAAATCTCGCAAATTTGTGGAAAACGCTTCTTCAACTAATTTCATATATTACACATGGTGAATTTTGCCACACACACACATCAATGTAACAGAATTGCTGTGTGTGCAATGTTTACAGTTGCAGGGTTTCTCTTCTTCTTTTAACAATAGATGCTTTTGTCATTTTACAGTACATTTTTTTAATAGATCTCAGTCTGCCTTTTTTACACAGTACACTGTAAGCCTTTATTTTTGTTCAATGGATGCTTTTTTTAAAGGATGTTTTATGGTTATATAACATGTCTAATCATCCCCATCACTGTCAGAAACATCATCATGTAACTCCCCATCCTCAATGTGCCATCCAATACCAATGGGTGAGGGTGCACACATAACACACCTTTCAGACAATGTCTCATTATTGCTGCTTGGTAGTTTGCCCTTTTGCAGTGTTGGTGTAGAGCGTCACATGTTGGAGGCATGGATAGTTCTGACAAAGCTGGAGATGCCATGCAGAATGCTTTCTATCTTGCATCGTTCACATTTTCAGCCGATGACTGGCCATGCAGGTGGCACACATATTTAAGTACTTCAAAGGTGTACTGGTCCAGGTTAAAACTTCTACCCAGATTTGTAAATGAAGTGAGGTATTCCTCTTTCTCATAAGCAACAGAAAATGTCTTTTTTCCCCCTTGCCATGAAAGGCACTTGTGGAGTCACAACCTGAGAAGGTATGAATCCCAATAAGTGCTGAACACACACAGGTGCCAAAGAGCTGAGGTCACCTTGGCTAAGTCAATGATCCTTGTTCTGTTGACAACTAGTGTGTGAAAGTACAACCTACATGGCAGATATTTCTCCAAGCAATGACTGCCACATCAGTATCAGGGCCCTTAGTGACTACAGTGTGATGTTCCTGTGCAGCATGTTGAGCATGTAAAAACACCCTGGTGTCACCTTCCTCATGATCACATGTCAGATTGACAACAAACATTGCATCTATAGACAATATATCAAGATATGTGCAGTCTGAGCAAATTATTACATTGACCACATAATATCATGTTTCACGTTTCTTCTTCTGTGGTCCCAGTAACTGTTGCAGTGGACCTGGTGAAGAACCTGGTGTACTGACTGTAACAGGACTTGTGGTATCGAACTTCCACGGCCATGCTGTCTCTATCTTTAATATGCAAAAGTATCCCAGTGTCTTCCCTCATCTTGGCAGCTTTCAGCAACAGACCTTTAATCAATGAAGATAATTTCATGGTGTTTATCTGTATATACAGTATGCACACTCACACGTACACACACACACACACACATATATATATATATATGTATATGTATGTCTATATATATTCAATTCAAGCATGAATCTGATGTGCTGCATATATAGTTACAGCTACAGCTAATTTTCGACTCCTGTCCCTAATTGGGCTTTAAAACAAATACAACATACAAAATTACAATCCTATTAAAACACAGTATACAAGTATCCTTTATGAAAACAAGTACAACCTAGTCTACTAAATTAAATTCAAAATCGTCACAACTCTAAACAAAATAGAATAAACTTACATACTTACTGTGACTGTAAGTGAGAGTGACAGATTTTTTTTTTTACACACCTGCTGATAACGTCTGTGCCAGTGAAAGATGATCCTTTGTGCTTTTGCCAGATGCGGTGATGTATTTATCTACTTTCTTACATATGACGCACAAGGCAGGCAGAGTAGGACCAGAGGAAACAATAGGTAGACCCATCCTGGACCGTAGTTTGATCCTGCAGTGCTGTGGGCATCACCTGTTAGCACAGACTTGCCTCTCTAAGTTTCATTAACATCTGAAGGCTCTCTTGTATGCTTCTCCACGGAATCCAAGCGCTTTCTATCAATGACTTGTCTGCAGCATGTTGCATAAAACCCAGTGTCTTCTGGAGTATTGTCAAAGTCAATACTGATACAATGTTTATAAGTTTCAGCTAGCCATGGTTCGACACAGTTTCAACACGTTTCCCATTGTTTTGCCGAAAAATCTTGTATTTGTTCTTTTTTACAGATACCAGGTGGTTATAGCATGTTTTGATGGCTTTTTAAAAGTTTTCGTGGTGTTTTCCTCCTTCGAACTGCTGGAATATCGTATCCTGGTTGCAGACATCTTGGTTGTTTTGCGCTCTGTTATTGGACCAGCAGGTTACACGTGACTCAAACCGCAGCACGCATGACAACAATATCATTACGCGAGTAAAGTAAGTAGTACAGACTTCAAACACTGATTTTACAAAATCTGCAGGATTACAGACAGAGAACTTTTGACATGTAGCTCAGGACCAATATATCTTTGTAACTGTGTAAAAAGATCGTAGTGCCCCATATGTCGGAACGGGATGAAACGATATGGCTTTCACCTTACGGCCTAACACACACACACACACACACACACACACACACACACTGATGCCTGTCATGACACAAAAGTCAGTTTATGGGATATATGAGGATGTATAGTAGTTTGGGGGCAACAAATATCATTAAAGCACAATGCCAAGACTTAAGCATGTTTTAGCCAGTTACCTACAAATTTAATAACCTACCATTATCTTGGCAGTGGTGATATCGCCTAACTCCAGTTAATCAAAATATGGACAAAGTGGTGGAGCAAGGGTGGAGCTGACTGAAGCCTGTTTGATGAAACATGCTCAGTGAGCTATAACCCAGTGGTAGCGGCCCACTTCGGCACCAGTCACAGTGCCAGCATAACGTTATATGTCAACATTTCAGCCTCCAACCAATCACAATCAGTCAGTTTCTGTGAATATAATAAACTTAAAATTTCTGTTTCAGCAATAATATAAATATAAATAACATTTGAGTTTGTGGACGGTCTAATTTTATGTTACTTTTTAGTTTCAATAACCAATTCCAGCTTCACCAATAACATCTGGGTTAACATTATTTCTGGAAACATTAAGAAATGATTATTTTTAAATGAATGTTTTGAAGTTACAAAAACTTTATTGTATTTGCACACAGTTCAGTTTAAAATAATATAATGTTAGTTAACAAACATGGAGGGTCTTCACTTTACAACCTCACACAAATGCTTTTTATTCAAAAGTATTAACACCATAAATTATAACACTTGGTATTACGTTTTGACTTCGGTGCACCCCAATTAGCATCATTAGCTTAGTTCAACCTCAAATTGTGGGACGAATAAAGATATATCTTATCTCTACTTATCTTATCGTCTCCTCACGGAGAAACTTGTTCTGGACACCCAGGCCAGCAAGCCATGTTATTTACTTAGTATTTAAATGAAAAATGATCCGAAATGCAAAAACAGTACAAACACCGATGAAGTCCAGTGACTGAATGAGCTTCATGTTTGGAGCCGACAGCCAGCAGACAGCTATCAATCAAAGTTATGCACAGTGACTGCTTACAGAATAGAAATCTAGTCTAGTCAGAAATGTAATTCATCTAGAAACATACACAACATTGTGTTATGTCTAAAGTGGTTTGCACTACAGCAGATGAATATTACTCAGACACAACTAACAGTAACAGTTTAGCTACAATATAGCATACTGACCAGACACAGTCTAGACATGTTCTAGGCTTTGTCCTAGTCTTGTGTGCGTCTAGCTTTCAGCAGTTAAGGCTCAGGCTCTATTTAGAGCTGTGGGGCTGGGCAGACTGGCACCAGGAGTCTTGACCGCCTGGTGAGACGCAGCAGGCATCAGGGAGGAGGCCTGAAGGCCTACAGAGAGGGAGGGGTTGTGAGAACCGATACCTGCTCTCACCTCTCCCTTGCTGGTTTTAATCCCTCTATTCCTCTCTCCTCTTTTCTTCCTCACTGCTCGCAGCCGGTTGCAACCTCTTTCACTCCCACGCAAACAACATGGACTTTCTACCTTCCACAGTGGTTGGACACAGTAAAGAGATGTGATTTGACTTATTTATGGTGGAGAAAAAAAATGCAGCTGAGCTCAGAGGTTAGATAGCTTCTATGCAGAGGCAACTGTTTCTTCAATGCCCATGAGTAAATATGGCCTATTAACTATGTTAACTATTAATTTGTTGAACCTGTTTTGAGGTCAGTAATTTTTGAATTTAACAGCCTGTTTTTTGCTTGAACACATCCTTTTTGCATATTAAAGAATGTATCATCTAGATCATCACAACCTTGTACCCACAGTTAACCCATGACCACTGACACATCCAATCCCACTCACAGATCATTGGTCCAACATCCCTCTCTTTCCCTCTCTACACCACACATTTTTGATGCATATTCTTTTTGTCTTTCATTTGTTTGCATGCATTCTGCGTTTTTGAACAATGATAATATAGATGCTGATTGTAGAGTGTAGATTTTTTATGTCTTGATGTTCCACAAAATTGGAGTGAATGTTATGTTGCCTTGTACTTTGAGGGTGTAGAGTACTAGATAGTCACAGATTTTTCATAGATTTTCTTTTTTTCTGGAGGACAGAGCAGGATGCATGATAATCAGACTAATTTACCATCTTGTTTCACTTCATTCCTTTAACCTGACATCAGTTAGCTGATTGGTGTTTGAAAGGAGTGGTTTTGTGTTTTGTTTAACCAATCTGTCCAGCTGACATCATTTTCAGTTGACACAGGAGCTGTGGTAGTGGATGGTAGGAACACTTAGTCTGATGTTTTGCCACAAACCATTAAAGAAAAATCCAAATGTTAATATTTCTTAAAGTAACACTGAGTAACAAAAATCAGTCTATGTCGCAAAGTAGTCTCAGATATGTCTCAGAAATACTGTGTCTGTAAATGGCAAAACACCAGACCTGTTTGAATCAAATTTGAGATGTGATTCAGAGGTCTGGAATGAGGCTACAAAAGTACCTGATTTCTTCTGGAAACATTCAGAAACAGTAGTCAGTAGACTGGGATCAGAATGAATGGATAGTATAACAAAGTTAGTACTTAGTTTTAAGTTATTCTTTATGTGTTTGTAAAAGTTTATAAATGCATGGAAATATTACAAATTCACTGTGAAGTCCAGCTCTTCTGTAATATCATTGCATTGTTTAAGGCTGACTTAGAAGTTGGTAACATTTGTGTAGAGGTTTGATTAGCTTGAGAGCCTTTAGCTTTAGCTTACACATCTGTCTATTNTGTAGAGGTTTGATTAGCTTGAGAGCCTTTAGCTTTAGCTTACACATCTGTCTATTGCCATAAGTTGAACTCCACAGGCCGTGTCCGTAGCTCAGCTGTAGCTCCACAAATCCACACTGGAGAGCGTTTTGTTTGTAACGAAAAAATATGAAAAATCTCCACGTTTATTTCCAAAAACACAAACAAATAGCTGGCTGACACAATAGTTTCAACTAACTGAAAATAGACAAAAAAGGTAAGAAAACCGTATGCCTTCCTAACTCTCAAGCGCTGACTGACGGCAAAATGTAAACAAGGAAGCATGCTCTCTGCTCTATGCGCTCTTAAAGGGCAAGTACACTTTTTAACAATGTATGCAAAATCTTATAAAAACATGAATTCCAATAGACTCATAAACATTTTTAACTATTATATGACATTATATATAAAATTATGAATTATGAAACTTCCCTGCACCCATATAACTGAACATGCATTTTCTTAACAATTTTAATCATATGAACTGAGTTCATAACTACAATCTGTACTTCTGCCTCTACAATTTGGTTGTTTTCTGGAAGAACTGGTATGAAAATGATCCCACAAATCGAGTAATGATACCCCTGCACACAGCTGCTACTATGAACAACAGTATGATCTCCAACATCACAAACACTCCATTCACTCCATGGCAGCCACTCCTGTATTCATGTATTGTTGAATGCTTGTGTTACACTGTACTACCTGTTGTGCAGACAGACACAGCAGCCTCCTGACAACTCCAGTGCAAAATCAGCCCCAACTCTCTCTTACAATCATCACGATTAGTGTCCCACTCCACTCATAATGAGCACATCTGTCTTCTGGCAGGGAAAGCATTAATTCTCTGTAATATGACACGATGCCAGTTAAGGGATGGACTGCTCTGAAAAATGCCAGCCTGCTACTGCAGCTGCTGTGGCACCACTAAAACACATTCATGGTGAATGTGAAGTGGAGGATCATCTGACAGCTGATGGATTACAGCAGCTTTAGAGAAGGCATCTTTTCATATTTACTCTCAGCCATGCTTAATGAAATAACTTCACACACTAGGGGACACTACCTTTTAAACATTAGCTAAGTAAGTCATAAAGTAATGGCATTGTTAATGGTTGATAAATCATCTGCTTGTGCTTTATAGAACAGTTATAAGCATTTTATAAGAATAGTTTTTGGGTTGCCAGGTTGTGTGCAATTGTTTTCCTCCCGAACCAAATCCATTCATAAACAAACTATTAAGATTTACAACCGCAAACATGATGGAGAGCAGGGTTTTCTTTGGTCCACTTTTCTTCCGTTTATAAATGTGTCATGTCGGGCGGGTGAGGACTCAAGCGCATCACACAAATCTGCTGCTTCAAATAAGTCTTTAATGACAATAAATCAAAGTCTTAACAAAAACTCACGTCAAGGTCGGGTTCAGGAAACGACAAAATCCAAACAGAAAACAGGCAAGACTAGGCAACAACTGACTTAAATAGTGTCCAGGTGGTGATTAGCCTAAACAGAAAACACAGATGACATGATGAGGAGGGTGTGGCTGGTAGGTGACATGAATCAGAGACAAGACACTGGACATAGAAATATGACAGACAGAACAGAAACCAAAACACAGAACCAGAACAGACAGAACTAAACATTACATTACATATGACGAGACTGGGAAAAGGCAGAACAGGACAACGACAAGACTACAACATGACAGGACTGAACTGAAAGAACTAAAACAAAACACAGGCAAAAACTAAGACAGAAAACTAAGACAAATCCAAGACAGAAAACTAAGGCACAAAGCTAACACAGAACATAGCAAGACAAATACAAGACATGAACAGGACTATGGCAGAAGCGAAACTATGGCAAAACAGAAGCTATAGCATAACCGTGATAAGACAGAGAACCGAACTAAGACCTGAGTGCAAAACTGTGACAAAATAAATGACTTACCAGAAAGGTGGAATAGGTTTTCAGATATATACAGACCATTATTTATGAGGAGTATTATCTCATTTTCCACCCAGTGGTTGAGTGCATACAATCTATAGTAGTATGGTTGTAAAACTCGCATATAAAAATTGACATTAAGAAAACCGTGTTAAGAAGCTTTTTAAGTTAAAAAGGAAAATGAAAAAATCTAGGGCATTGGGGGGAAAAAAGTTATCATACCAGACCTCTGTAGCCTCATTTCTGCTTGAGGCAAACAATTACATTTTTCTAATTAGCCAACAGTAAAAATCTGTAAGTCATCTGCATTTTTTTTGGAACTCTTTTTTTTTATTTCAACTTCAGCAATCAGCAAATAAAATAAAGCAATTTTTATCTTGTTTCACATTGGGCGGTATCTACACTTAAATTCAGCTGCCATATCAATCAATCATGTTTAAAACAAATGTAGTGAAACACTCATATACAGTAGTGGTAGTACAGTAGATGTGGAAAGAACACATATGGAGGATACCAATAATAATGCTAAGCAATTTTGACACAAAACACTGCACTCAGGGCATCTAACACATCCTTCCAGAAATTGCTTAACTTCGGGCACGACCAGAAAATATGAGTGTGGTTTCCAATGTGTTGTCCACATTTTCTCCTACACTTGTCTGAATTTGATGGAGCCCACTTCGCTGTTACTTGTGGGGTCCGGAAGTATCTTGCTATGATTTTCCGCTTAAATTCTCGCCAAATATTAGAATTAGTCATCAAATGTGCCTCACTACAAACCTCCCTCCAGGTGTCTACTGAAATATCTGTGTTCATTTCAAACTCCCATTTCTCCTTTATTTGTAAACTATTGTTAGGGGTCATTGATTGGAGGATTGAATACATTTTTGCTATTACTTTTTTAACCTCATTCCCAGCTTGGGTTTCTGTGAGGAACTGTTCTATCAGGGTTGGTCTTCTCACCTTTTCCCATTCCTTGTGTCTCATGAGAAAATGTCTGAGTTGTAAATATCTGAAAAAATCAGACCTTGAGAGTGTAAATTCCTGTCTTACTTGTTCAAATGATTTAAGCTCTCCATTGTGGAGGATTTGATGCAAATGACAAAGTCTGTGTTCTGACTATTTTTTGAAGCTCGCATCTGTAAGTGCTGGTATAAAACCCTTAAGATAGCCTATACTAGCCCCTGAAGAGATTTGCTTTGGCAAACCAAAAGCAGTTTGGATAGTTCTCCACACTTTTATGCTTGCTCTACTCCACTCTCCCATTTGAGCATTTTTTAGAGAAACATGTAGAAAGGGTAGTACCTTAAGAGGTATCTGGCATTGACTGATCTCTATGTTTACCCATCGTGTACATGACAGGTCCTTAATCCAAGAAATGACGGGCCTCAATTGTGCAGCCCAGAAATAATACTTAAAGTTAGAAAGTCCCACCCCACCTTCTGATTTGACTGCTTATAGTGTTTTAAATTTTATTTGCGGTCGTTTTCCTTGCCAAATGAATTTTGAGACCATTTTGTTCAGTTTATCAAATGTAGATGATGGGAATATCAGAGGTAGCATCTGAAATATGTAAAGTAATCTAGGCAGGACATTCATACGTATACTTTCCACCCTGCCTGTAAAGACAGAGGGAGTGTGGACCACCGTACTAAATCTTCACTGATACATTTGATTAATTTCTTATAGTTATTCTCATATAATTTTTCTGTAGAAGGAGAAATATAGATACTCAAATATTTGAAAACCCTCCCTGGTCCATTTAAACCCACTCTTAATTTTAACTGACTTTGGGATCTGGCCACTGATGTACATAGCCTCTGTTTTATCCATATTAACCTTATAACCAGAGTAAAAGCTGAACTGGATAAGAAGTTCTTTTAGGTATGGTATTGTTCTTGCGGGGTCCGTTAGAAAGAGCAATATATCATCAGCATAAAGCAATAGCTTATGCTCTTCTCTATCAATAGTGATGCCCTTGATGTTACTGTCATCTCGGACGATCTGGGCCAAAGGCTCAATACTAATGGTGAACAGCAGGGGTGACAGGGGGCACCCCTGTCTACAACCCCGTTCCAATGCAAAGATCCTCAATCTGTGACCATTAACCTTCACAGAGGCCAATGCATTTGAATACAGTATTTGTAATCATTTTATGAAATTTGCTCCAAATTTAAACCGTTTAAGAGACTGAAGTAAGTACTGCCAGGACACTCGATCAAAGGCTTTATATGCGTCTAGGGATAGAAACAACGCTTCATTTTTCTTTGATTGTGAATAACTCAATATATTGAGTGATCTGCGTAGGTTTTCCCCATAATATCTTCCAGAGATAAAACCTGTGTGGTCTGGGTTTATAATCTGAGCAATTACCCTATTTACTCTCTTCGCCAAAATAGCTGTCAATATGCTGTCAAATCGCTGTTTAGCAAGGAAACAGGCCTGTATGACTGACATTCACTAGGGTCCTTACCTTCCTTGTGTATTACTACCACCACTGCTTCTCTCCAAGACGGTGCCAGTGTATGTGAGTGCCAGGCCTGATGAAATGCTTTTAGTAGAGGGGGGGACAGGATATCTTTATTTTGTTTTTATAGAATTCATTAATGAAACCGTCAGGTCCTGGACTTTTGTTGTTTTTTAAAGCTGAAATAATTTCTTTAATTTCCCTTTCCTGAATGGGCTCATCTAAGTCTTTTGCCATTGTCTCAGCTAATTCAGTTAATTTTATGTTTCTCAAAAATGATGCCAGCGTGGTATTGTCAGTGCAGGTATCTGTATTCTCATATAATGATTTGTAAAAATCTGCGAAATGTTCCGCAATTTCATTTGGTCTTGTGAGAAGGTTAGTTGAATTATTACATTTTAGCTTTTGTACTATGTTTGCTGATCGTTGTTTCTGTAGTCATCTGCATTTTTACATACTAACAAATAAATAATAAAGTTCTATTAAATAATCCCATCAAGTCTGCAAATGTCCATTGTGGTCTAGATCTAAAGAGCAACCGTAACTAAAAGGAAATGAGATATTTATATTGTATGATTCATATTAACTGATTTAGAATGCTATCTATGAGGTTAATCATTAAAGTATTGTGCTGGCTAAGACTGGTATATGTATTGACCCATAATTTTGAAATAATTGTGCTTCAAAAGCCATTGAAATGTATCATTAAAAAACAGTGGCAGCCTTGTATAGAACATAAGCAGCGCTCACGTTGTTCATCATAGCCTGGGGTTTAATTGTGTTTCCCTAATAAACAGTAATAATTGAAATGCACTGTGTGAAAACAAGAAAAGTGAATGCACAGACAGAGAGAGGAGGTGTTGGAAGTCACAAGGTGAACAGAGGAAGCATGAGAGAGTGGAGGAAGAGGTGTGAAGATAAGGTGTGAATCACAAAGCGATAATGTTGAAACACATGCTAGAATGCTTGTGTGTGTGTGAGACAGAGTGAGATTAAAGGCAGGAAGATGAGATGAGTGTTCATCTCTCCTGTGGAAACAGAGGATATCCATTTTTTTAAAAATGAGTGCATGGCATGCATGTGTTTGAATGAAAGGAGAATGAAAGAGTGAATGGGTTTGTCACATCTGTCAGAGATAGTCTGACAATGAACTTCATCAATGTATCTGAGTTTACTTCTCTTATAAATGAGTTACTGAGCCCAGTGAATACACTTGCCCTGAACTTTGTAAATCCGGCTTTTATCCCGAGCATCAGCACAGGTATCTGCGCACAGCCACTCTCTAGACATCTCACTTCTTTTTCATCCATTTCACATCCTGCTTCTTTTTTACTCTTTACCTGTGCCTTTATTTTCATTGTGACTCACCTCGGTTATAATGTAGTGTATGTAATACATTTTACTAAGCCTTCCCTGAACCCACCAGTCCCTCCTATATCCGCTGTATCATGCGACTTGGGCTGAAGTCTTAGTCATAGTAGACACTACATCTCTCACAGTGAATAGCTTCCATCGCAGCTCCTCCTCAAGCAGCCAACATTGAAACTCAGCAAGGTGCAGAAATTGGTCCTGCTAAATTGGTCCTGCTTTGGCTGTAGCTCTGCACACAGCCGCAACCACAATGCTTCATTTCCAATGGCAACCAAAAGCAGATCCAGATCAGTCGCCATGCCAACCTGGCTGACCCCTTGACCATCTCTGCTTCCTCCTTCCTCTTTCCTTCTAACATCATCCCATCCCACGCAAGAGAGCAGAAAAAGGCATGAGAGACAGAAACCCCAAGAGACTGAGTCAATTTACATTAAATCTACCCGAGCCGATTCACAAGACCCTGATCCTCCTCGCAGGTTTGCCAACACACCAACACTCCTGTGTGAAGCAGATACTGGAGAGTGCTGCCTCTGCCTGCCATCGTCAACACTCCTGTTTATTTCTTTGTCTTTCTAGGAAATAAAGCAAATATCAGCATTTAACATTATTAAACATCATTTCATCCATGCTGTCTTAGCTCACTATGCATCTTCTTTAACTCAGGTAAGACTAAAGATGCACTGCTTGAAAGAAATCGTGAAGGGGGAGCTGCACAATACAGAAACCCAAACCCCATATGTCAAATGCCCAAATTTAGCCTGTTTGGCGAAATGGATTTAAGGCAGCAGGTGTCACAGTTTTGCACCCAGGTCTTGGTTTAGTTCTGTCTGTTGTTCTGTGTTTTGGTTTCCGTTCTGTTTAGCATTTTTCTATGTCCAGTGTCTTGTCTCTCACCCAGTCTCTATCATGTCACTTAACAGCCACACCCACCTCATCAACTCACCTGTGTTTTCTGTTGAAGTTAATCATCTATGCACACTATTTAAGTTAGTTGTTTTTTGTTCCCGTTGGCCGGATTGTCTCGTTACGTTATGCTTCACGTCCACGTCCACATCCATGTTATGCCAAGTCTTGCCTGTACCTGCCTGTTTTTCTGTTTGGATTTTGCCAAAGTCTTTGCCAAAGTCTTGCCGAGTTTTGTTGAGTTTTCCTTTATTTTATCATTAAAGACTATTGAATCAGCGACTGGGTGATGCGCCTGAGTCCGCACCCGCCCGCCATGTCAGCAGGTGTGTTCGCTGATGGTGAAATCTGTGCCGAGAGGAAGAAATGAAATACAAATCTCACACTGAGCATTGAGAGAATTTTTTTGCATTTGCTTGAGTTGTATTTTTTAATTTTATAATTATATATTTTATTTACTTCTTGCCAATATAAGATTAATACAGATTTTCTTATCAGTTTTTGGCATGGCATGCTTTCACTGCCGTGCAAAGAAGCAAATCAATGTTGTGAGTTTAAAGCTGCATCAATCAATATTTATATATTAACAATGGATCAGAAGTAAATCAAATGTGCAGCTCATTGTAAAAAAAAAACCTTTAATATTCGATTCTCCAGCTTGATTCTCCAGTTAATTTTAGCATCTTTTAGTAAATTCTTTTGCTTTTACCACCCACAAATGCCACTTTCAACCTGTTTCCAGTAGGAGCAGGCAGCTATTTTCAGTGAAGAAGCTCTGATCAACCCCATGTGCACTACCTGGTCAGCACCAAACAGCAGACTGAAAAAACTCGTGACTAGATGGTGACCATAATTTGGCATTTAAGAGCTAGAGTCAGATTAGGTTAAGAACTAAAAGACAGGCTAAAGGAGAGCGAATATTATATATTCATGCTCCATATCTGGTAGATATACTGTATAATAAAAAAGTTTGTTTTGTTTTTAACTTGTTCTGCTGCCCCAAAGTGTCAATCAATGCAGCTTTAAGAGTAAAGTACCTCTATGAAACTTTTCCTGAACAGTGACAATTGCAAGGTTCATGGTTAATTTCATTTAAATTTTATGTAGTGTAATAGTAGCACAAACGAAGAAGATTCATAAAGTCAGGTTTTTTTGTAACAAAACTTGAAAATGAGCTAATATACATCATAAGCTACTGGTCATACCAGACCAATTAAAGCTGCAGCAGAAAAATCCCTCAGTGTATCGAATGGTACAAAGGTGTGTTGCTTATGAATTGATTTTTATTTTTATTTGTGAGAAGAAGATTTCATCATGCCCTCTGATAAAAGTCACATATTAATACCTTAAGTTAAACAGTAGTTCAACAACAAGAGCAAATTCGAGTTTAGCTCGCCTCCCCCTGAACTTTCAGGCCTTTTTTCGGGTATTTTTTTTGTGAGATGCTTTAGCTGCCATAGACACTTTGTGCAAGACGTGGCTGTAGAAATTGCTGCATAAACACTTTGTCACTGCTTTGTCACCTGTTTGGAAGCAGACTTTGTGATTTCCTTGTGAAAGTTGGGCGGCTCTAACAGAAAGTAGGAAGAAAGGGTGAGCATTTCCCATCTTCTCTGCTGAAAATCAATATCACTGCCGTTTTTCATCTCGCCTACATGTTATTTTTTTCACTTGCAATCTCTGCCGTCTGTCTGAGGACTCTCTTGTCATTGTTCCACCAGTGTCCTCGACTATGTCTCTTTTTCTATTTCTGTCTGCGCCTGGTCCAGGGGCAGCAGCATGACCCATAAAGTCAGACAGGTTGAAAAATGAATTAAATGAATAAAAATAGTCCAGCGTACATTTAGATCAGACTTTTTGCTGGAAATATTTTTATTTGCTCATAGTTTTAGATTTATATTATTTATTCATTTAATATTTATGTCCATAGGCACAGGTATGTAGCATGAACCAATGCCCTACACCACAGCATTTATAGCCTAAACTAATTTGCAATGTCTGTCCCTACAGACTAATACAATAAAGCACTCTAAAACAAGAAGCACCAGATCATTCATGACTACATGACTGATTCCTCTTTAAAAAGTGAGGTTGAGTTTAAAATGATGCCAGTCAGAATCCAGTTTTTACAGGTGAGACTGGTTCTCCAAAAATAAATGTAATACATTTAAATACAAAATACTATTATACTATAAATACATTATCATAGTTATTTTAGGAGTTTTGCAGGTTGAACTTTGAAGTTTTGTATAGTATATTGTCTGGTGCATGACTATCTAGCTGTAGGGGTTGAGGGGCTGCCTGAATTCTTTCTGCATATGAAAGTTATTAAGGTAGTTGTAGCTGCTCTAAGATTAAAATCAACTGTTTCACAGCTCAAACAGATTTTGCACTTCAGTGGGGAGATTTATTGCAATAATCACTTCCAGAAGTATTTCCTTCATGCCTTTGAAAATATTGCCCTCTTTTTAAAGCTTCTGTTGTTTTCAGGTCTTTACACAGAGCTGTGTGTAGGGGTATGTACAGTACATTATATGATGGACAGTGTTGGGAAAGTTCACTTTCTATATGAACTAGTTCAAAGTTCAGTTCAAACCTTTTAAAATGAACTAGTTCAGTTCATCGTTCATAATTCAAAATTGTGAACTAAAGTTCATGCTTCCCCAAAATGAACTATTTCGTTCTTTTTTAGTTCTTTTTTTTTACGTTGCCACGAGCTACGAGCTAATTCCCGACTGTATGGGAATTAGTTTCTCAGTAAACGCATCCTCCTTCCTTGCACACATGTGAATTGTGACGAGACTGACGACCGCTGATGACGAAGTTGGTAGAGCGACAGGCAGGACTTGCGGTTGCCAGATCGGGTGGTTATCCGCGACATTTTAATGGTCGTTTACCATGTGTTTTTACTGTTTTAGCTTGGTTTTTCGCCGAGGGCTCTTGAAATCTGGCACGAACGTAATCTGAATGAAATCAGAGTGCCGTTCAAGAAACAGCAGAATGAGTGCGTTCACAATTTAACGTTCATCAAGCAAAAATGAACGGGACGTTCACGTTCACCCAAAATATGAGTTAGTTCATGAACGAACGTTCTTTGAACGCGTTCGGGTACAACACTGATGATGGACTATTAAAAGCTAACTCTGATTATGGATTTCTTATAAATAATAAATAGGTGTGATGTGATTCCATCCCATCTACGTTTTTCCACGAGACAAGAACAGTAATGATTTACAACCAGAAAACATTCTCCAGAAGTATGAGTTACATTACTACTCACTGTTTTTATCGCTACTGATGGATGTTCGGGTGAATTTTTCACACACGCACACACACACAACCATTTAAACAGTAATGTACAATTATGTCACTTATACTGTAGAGACACAGGCATCAAACCTGTGTGCCTGTCAGCTTATAGGGTCCTACATGACCAGGATTATTAAAGTCATCAATCATAGCTCGCATATACAGTATGTGCAGCTGTATATTATTATTGTGTGGATGTTCTGATCAACAGAGAGTTGCTGTCTCATGTCTTTTGTTGATATCAGATGTTTTTGAGCCTTTTGTCTGTTCACAGAGTGAAAGGAGTGACATGCATTCAGTTAAAAAATGGTTTTATGCTATCATGCGTAAACAAGTTAACAAATTATATAAAGCTTAAGTAACACATGATTAGTTAGTAATTCAAGAATTATTCAACTTTCTCTCTTTTGCTCTACTGTTGTGCCTTTTGACATAAAAATAGTGTCAAGGTCAACACCTTATCAGGCAGATGTTTCTGCTGAGGCAAGCTGTGTGAGCTCCAATACTCATTTAGCGAATGCATCATAAAAATAATCTGTGTTGTGCCCTTGAATGTTCCAATGGTTGCTTCAACAGACAATCTCCTCTTTTAACATCTGTTTTTTTCTTTTGTTTTCTTTTGTTTTTTTACCAATCATGAAAAATCAACAAATTGTTGATAACCTACTCCTGATAAAAAATATGACAAAAATAATAAAATGTAGAAATGTGCATGGTTTGCATGGGGTTGTAGCTTATTCAAGGCTACACAGAGGAACAATAATAATTAAACAGTGATAAGCTTATGTAACAGTGAACAGTGTAATAGTGTTGTCATGCCATTATAACGTAATAATGTCATTTTAACTCAAATTCTTACTCATAATAGTCAATAATCTATTTGACAGCTTAGTGTAATTGTTTCATATGCTTATGTCATAATATACACAAGTAACACAAGCAATCTATACAACCAACTCAGCAGTATTTACTTAGATATCTTAGATACGCTTATAGCTAATGCAACAGACTGCAGGCATCTAAACCAAGTTTTCCTTAAGTATGTAAACTTGGCCAGATAATTCTAACCTAGCCTTGCTTTGCATTCACAAAATTTTGTGGAGGAAGGCTGCTAGGGGAGAAAAAAAACAAGTACAAGTACAACAGATGGTGGACAGTCTTCTTGACAACCTTAATCCTCACAGGTTACAATACAATACAAACCAAGCGAAATAAAAAAAGGCACTGGATTTCTTTCACGCTCACCACCTGAAGTGCTTTTGGACGGATGAAGTAGTTAATTTCTTGAACAATCAAGCAAATGGGATTAAGGTTAGGGTCCCAGTACCTTGCTAAACAGATATGTTGAAATAGGAAGCCTCTGACGTCTATGGTTAAATGCCCAAAAAGACATGTAAGTACACCAAGCTCCATTACCTGTTCAGCCTTAATACTAGCTCTACCTAGAGTAGAGCATTCTGTTACTTCTCTAGTTCAGCCAGTTGACCAGATATTTTGCGGAGCGGTTTCTGTGGCACTTCGAAGGCCTAACCTTTTTGTCTGCTATACATCATCAGCCAGATTGTCATAGAGCCTGACATACAAGCAGTCCAGCTGCAGTAATACATCATACAAAAACAGCGACTTTGGATACAGAGGGATGAGACAGGAGCTGTACAACTGAGAGAGTTCAGACAGTGTGGAGCTCTGACAGCAGCAGACATGCAGGAAACCTGAGGTAGAGTTTGTCAGACAGGTACATTCAGACAGGAAGGGAGACAACTGGTGGTGCCTAATTAGCTTTGTCTTCATTACATCTGCTAATGATCTCACTGGAGACAGCTCCAGGTTCAACTGCTGCTACCTCTAAGACCATCCAACTTGTACAAAAACATACAAAGTACAAAGGATCATTTTATTTTGATGGGGAACACTGTGTGTGAGTATATATAAATTACTCCATATAATTAAGTCTATTTAAGTGACCAGTTAATTCAATGAAATTATTTGATATTCAGGAATTCCCGACCAGGCTTCTGAGCTCTTAAAAGAGAAAGAATAATGTGTAAAAATAATGTCATCTCTCATTGGAAGTGTCTTGTACTTCAATAGAAAAAAGCCTAAAGAATAATCTTTCATCTAAAAGGGCACTGGAGTTGTGTGTCCTCTGTTGATCGCTGACTGTGACTAAAATGATTATATGCAATATAAAAGAGATAGTCCAGAGCTTGGCCTAAAGTGACCAAAAACTGTCTCTGTTTAACAGCATATATCCTGTATCATTTTGTTTCACTGATCTAATCTTGTGTTTAGAAAGAAAGCTCTAATAACAGACATAGAGCCATATATCATTTTCTCAGGAGTTGGTGAAGACCAAAGCAGAACTAAAATGAAAATGAAATGAAAAAAGAGTGAATATTGGAATTCATCAGGTAGACAGAGTTGTTGTGTTGATCCATGTCTGCTGGATGTGTTTGCTAACATGTATTTTTACTGTATGTGATAGTGGTCAATCTGTTTGATGTTCTTTTGTTCCCCTAGTGGCCAAAAATCAGTGAATGCAAGGGTGGCTGTCAGGAGGTACAGTGGTTGTTCACCAGTCAGAAGGTTGGTGGTTCAGTCCCTGGATCCTGCAGTCTATGTGTTGAACTGTCCTTGGGCAAGATACTGAACCCCAAATTGCCCCTGATGGCTGTTTCATCAGCATGTGAATGTACGTTTCTTTGGATAAAAGCATCTGCTAAATGAAATTGTAGAATTGTAGCTGTAACTTTATGAACTGTTACTTCAGTGAATTTCCAGCTCTACTACAATGTAGAGAGCAGATTCTACTTATACCTCAATCAAGTGAATTGCTTTTTGTTTTGGAACAGAGATGGCCATATATTGCACAGCGCTCATTGGTTTAGATTATCTGATTATTATGATATGCAAAACTAATGCTGCCCAAGCATAAGTGCACAGTATATCATGAGTTATTGGTTAATGGTTGGTTGGATGACAGCCTGAGCAGGAATTGTAGGGACGTGCCGCAAATTCACGAATTAATTCTCTTTCTTGTAAATGTGTCATAACAGTGTTGGGATGAACTGTCCCTTTGCTCTTGTGCTCCCAGGTATGTCAAAATTAAGCCATTTATTTATGCATGTTTTTTTCCTCATTCTTAATCTGAAGGCAATTATGCTCATAATAGAAATGATTTGATGATTCATCAGAGCCACCGACACCCAAAACATGAATTAGCAGGCCGGTCGTGAGGGAAGGCAGCAGACTGTGAGAAGCAGTCTCTCCCATGGAGACCTGTTGGCATCCTCAATTTTTGTGTTTCCACAGAAACAACTGTGCATTAATGTTCCCTTCAAGACTATTACAAGCTCCACGTGTAAGCCTTCACTTCAGCTCAAACTTTACAACTACAGCTAGTCCTTACCATCTTGGCAGCATTATTGGATGCCAACAATACTTCTTGGTTGGTTAACAAGCTAATCTGCCAGAATAAAGCTGCGTTGAACACACTGTACAGAGAGCTTTTTGAGCTGAAAACCTCAGCCTCTCAGCACCTCCCCTAAGGCTCAGAGAGCAGCAATAAAAGCAGACTATTAAACCCATAAAACACTACTTTTTACTTTTGGCCTTTATATTTCAATATAATAATCACTAGATCCACCTCACAGAGGGAAAATTAAAGAATAGAGCTGCAAAAATTCTGATGTCTGATAAAAGAGCTGATATGAATTCATTCTACATTTGGATTTTTTTTCCTCTAAAATAAACAAAGATCTTCTTTGTGGCATGTTTACATATATACCCGTTTGCATCAATACACTGCTTTTTTGAAACACTTTAATTTTTGTTTACCAATAAGTCAGCACATTAATAAAACGTATTCAATTAGGAACAACATGCATCAAAATGAGGCAAATTCTATGTTTGTGTTTGCTTGAATAATTGTATCACAATATTGCTTCTCTCATCTGCCATAAGAAGGTCATTATGGCTGAGCGATAATGCAGCAATTACAAAAGGAGAGAGATGGCTAATGGGTTGCAGCTAAAAGTGGTCTCTTCTCTTGAATTTTCTGCATGTAAGTCGGTTTATTCTCAAGGCCTTTATGCTTTTATATATTCTGTTTTCTGTGTAAATGGCACACCTGTGACATATATGGACATCTACATAAAGTATATGATATGTAAGTATATGTCTTGGTAGTTTAATGCTGTTTGTTTACCTTGTTGTCTACTTCTATGTAAGTACTGAGAGCACAGACAAACCGGAGTCAGATTCCTTATATGTGTACACATACCTGGCCAATAAAACTGATTCTGATTCCAATGAATATAGGCAATGGCATTTACCTATTTATGGAATTTACAGATAAACATTGAACTTACTCATATAAGCAATTAATTACAATTCTACAATTTTACTTAGCAGACGCTTTTATCCAAAGCGACGTACATTGACATACCAATGGAATTAGGGGTTGAGTATCTTGCCCAAGGACACTTCGACACATAGGCTGCAGGAGCCAGGGATCAAACCACCAACCTTCTGACTGGTTGACAACTGCTCTACCTCCTGAGCTATACCCGCCCCAATTATGTGCACTGTGAAACCTCAAAAGCCAAAAAGTTTCTTATGATGGCAAATAGCTTGTGTGTATTGCTTTTTTCAATTGCTCATTTATCTCTAAAACAATGTAAAAAAATATAGTTAAAGTAAATGTCGCCTGTAATGTAATTATCTAATTATCTAATGTAATGGCTGTAATACTGTAAAATATTCAAGATTTTGTTTGTGGTTCTCTTGTCGTTTATTATTACAAAAAACACATTTTTCATGCCACCTTTTCTGTTTTAATGAATTGACAGCAGAGAGTGTGTCCAGCTGTTGTGCCAGGAATTTGTGACAAAAATATCAAAAGTGTTTTTTTTTTTCCTTAAACGCTCCCAAAGCTTAAAGATACACAATCTTAGTTGCTGGAAAAATAATTTGAAACCACTGTATCTTATCTATAGAATGTGTCAATAAACAAAGGCATTGTGCTATAGTATATAGTATCGTAGTACAGGACTTCATCCAAAAGGCTTAAAAAAACCAATGCATATGATTCCTCCATTTTGTGCACATAGTGTACTGTATATGGTATGTAGTGTACTGTATCTAAGTAAACTTTGTATTTTCTTCCTTTTCAAAATATCATATATCTATGTTTCCTCGAAGTACTACTATATAGTCTCACAGTTACATTTTGTTAAGCAGTCTGCTTTACAACCCACCATTTTTCTTGCAGATTTCTATCGCTAGTTTTCTGTTGCCAAGAGCCAATTTACCTCACAGCGTTCATTAAAGTTTATATGATCTTATCTTTCTCTGTAGTGAATGGACAATATGAGGACCTGCAGTGTAAAGGGCATGCTCAGGGAGCAGCTGCACGCAGGTTACGACCTCCAACCCTCTAAATATTTAAAGGTGTTGTAGGTGGCCAGCAATTGTACCTCACTTCTGGAAATGACATTTCAGATGACTGTGTGGCATCTGATTTAATAAACAGCCATCACCTGTTCCCCAGAACAAGAGCTACAGTGGAAAGTGTTCACTAATAACATTTTTTTCCCCCACAAAAGTCCATTTGCAAAATTCTGAAGGCCTGGAGGTGGAATGAAGAGATGAGCATGTTGACGTTTGTGTAGGGCGCTGTATGCTGTAAATTCACATAACTGTTCTCTTTATACTCTTGTGTTTGCCTCATTTGCTCAGAAAATTCATACTCCACACATGCTCTGCCTACTTATCAGCAAATCTAACACCTTGGTTCAGTGAAACATAATGTAGCTTGACGATGACTGGACAGACTGCTATGAATTGGCTGTGGACATTTGTAATTTAAGAAATAGTTAAAGGACAAGCTTCCATGAAATGTACTGAGCAGATTTTTAAAACTTCACAGCTTTCCATCGGCGTCACTCTTGTCAAAATTTCAAGAGGCAAAAGATATAAAACAGAAAAAACCTATTATAACAAGTACACTGAGCACTTTGGAGTGGTCTGAGGGTGAACCTCTGCCAACAAGCCATGCAACTGTGAAAGAATTACATTGGTCATGACTAGGGATGAGCGAGTACACCACTATCTGTATCTGTATCTGTTCAACCATCTATATTGTCTGTATCTGTACTCGGAGTGGGCGGGGCCTAAACCAGACGTCGAAGCTGAAATGGGTGGGGCTTAAAACAGTACATTTGTTACGGTTTGTTTTTGGACCGAGAAGCAGAGGCAGAAACACAGGCGAAGTTTTAACAGTTTTTAATGTGGAAAAATAAGAAATGGTCAAAGGCAAAACTCAGGGCGCAGTGGCTGGAGACTGGCTGGCTGACTGGCTGGTTGGTGGTTGTGGAGTGAGGAGAGGCTGCAGCAGGAGAAGTCCGGGAAGCAGGTTCGGCTGGAGCTCGGGAGGGAGAGCGGCAGAGAGGCACACGGAGGACTGGAAGAGAGAACAGCGTGAATGACAGGAAAACGAGATCAGAACACTTTCAGGCTGGCTCGAAGCTAGATTCACCATGGAAGGCGGAATAATCTGGCACCAGAGTGGAGAAGGAGCCAGGCTTATGTAGAGGGTGTGATTGTGGATTAGGAACCGGTGTGCCTCGTCTGCCCAGGCTCGGGGCGGAGAGAGCTGAGACCAGCCACGCCTCCAGCCACAGGTACTAGGAGAAAGGAAAACAAGACAAAACCCCACAACGCAAAACCCAGACCATGACAGTACCCCCCCCCTAATGGACGCCTCCTGGCGGCCTACCCGGCTTGTCGGGGAACCTAATATAAAAGTCTTTAATAAGATCCGGGTCCAGAATGAGGGACCTGGAGACCCAGGATCTGTCCTCGGGGCCGTATCCCTCCCAGTCGACCAAGTACTGTAGTTCTCCACCCCGTTTCCTAACGTCAAGTAGTTGACTGACAGTGAAGGCTGGGTGGTCGTCGATGATCCGGGGAGGTGGAGGAGGGTCGGAGGGAGGACACAGGGGGCTGGTGGAGACAAGTTTCAGCAGGGAGACGTGGAAAGCCGGGTGCACATTGAGGTGAGGAGGAAGTTTGAGTCTGACAGCACATGGGTTAATGATGCGATCGATTTCATACGAGCCGATGTACCTGGGAGCCAGCTTACGGGATTCTACCTGCAGGGGGAGATCACGGGTGGACAGCCAGACCTTCTGTCCGACCTGGTAGTTGGGAGCGGGAATCCGGTGCCGATCAGCCAGTTGTCGGTTGCGGGCTGTCGTGCGGGCCAGGGCCGCCCGAGCTACACGCCAGATTCGGTGGGCTCTGCGGAGGTGGGACTGGACGGAAGGAACCGCCAACTCGGACTCCTGGCTAGGGAACAGGGGTGGCTGGAAGCCGCAGGAGACTAAAAAGGGAGACATACCAGTGGAGGAGCTGACCTGGGAATTGTGGGCATACTCGACCTAGAGCAGATGGGTGGACCAGGAGGCCGGATGTTGGGACGCCACACACCGGAGGGAAGCTTCCAGGTCCTGATTGGTCAGCTCCGTCTGCCCGTTGGTCTGGGGGTGATAACCGGAGGAGAGAGTGGCCGAAGCCCCCAGTGCCCGACAGAACTCCACACCTGGGAGGCAAACTGGGGGCCCCGGTCCGAAACAATGTCCATAGGGATGCTGTGAAGGCGAAAAACGTGTGTTAGGAGCAGTTGAGCAGTCTCCAAAGCAGAAGGAAGTTTGGGTAACGGGACAAAATGGGCTGATTTAGAAAATCTATCAACAATAGTGAAAATGACAGTGTTACCTTCAGACGGAGGAAGGCCGGAGACAAAATCCACAGCGATGTGGGACCATGGGCGGTGTGGGACCGGTAGGGTGCGGAGGAGACCAGCAGGAGCGCGGTGGGAAGACTTGTTGCGGGCACAGACGGAGCAGGCAGCCACAAACTCTCTGGTGTCGGCAGCCATGGAAGGCCACCAAAAACGTTGTTGGAGCAGGGCCAACGTCCTGTGGATGCCAGGGTGTTAGGCAATCTTAGAAGAATGCCGCCACTGGAGAACCGGGGGCCTCACGGGAGGAGGAACGAAGAGCCGACCGGCAGGACAACCCTCCGGGGTGGGCTGGTTGTTGAGGGCCTCCTGGACCACCTGTTCAACCTCCCACTGGGCCGCGCCAACCACGCAGGATGAGGGAAGGATGGTTTCCTCGGCTGACTCTTCGTGAGGGGGAGCGAACTGGCGGGACAGGGCGTCAGGTTTGGCGTTTCTGGACCCAGGTCGGTAAGTTATGGTGAGGTTGAAGCGTCCCAAAAACAGGGCCCACCGAGCCTGGCGGGAGTTCAACCTGCGGGCAGAACGGAGGTAAGTTAGGTTTTTATGGTCAGTCCAGATTATAACCGGATGAGTGGCCCCCTCCAACCAATGTCTCCACTCTTGAAGGGCCAGAACCACAGCAAGCAGCTCCCGGTTGCCAACGTCGTAATTTTTTTCTGCTGGAGACAACCGGCGGGAGAAGAAAGTGCAGGGGTGCAACTTCTGGTCCGAAGAGCAGCGCTGGGAGAGCACAGCACCCACTCCTGAGTCTGAGGCGTCCACCTCTACAACAAACTGCAGCTCAGGATCTGGGTGAACGAGAATAGGTGAGCGGGAAAACAAGCTTTTAAGTCTGTTAAAGGCAGCATCTGCCGCCGAGGACCAATCAAAGGAGAGTTTGGTAGAGGTGAGCTGGGTTAGGGGAGCGGCAACCTGACTGTAGTTCCGTATGAAGCGGCGGTAGAAGTTGGCGAACCCAAGGAACCTCTGGAGGTGTTTCCTGGTCGTGGGGACCGGCCAGTCCATAACCGCCTTGATCTTTTCGGGGTCTGCCTTGATCTGCCCCCGTTCCACCACAAAACCTAAGAAAGGCACAGATGAGACATGGAAAGCGCACTTCTCGGCTTTGACAAATAGTTTGTTTTCCAATAGTCTTTGAAGAACCAGACGAACGTGCCGTACATGTTCATCCTGGTTCCTGGAGAAAATAAGGATGTCATCAAGGTAAACAAAAACAAAGCGGTTAAGCATGTCCCTTAACACATCATTAATAAGAGCCTGGAAAACAGCAGGGGCATTAGTTAAGCCAAAAGGCATTACAAGATATTCAAAATGTCCTAAGTGTGTGTTGAAAGCCGTTTTCCACTCGTCCCCCTCCTTGATGCGGACCAGATGGTAGGCGTTTCTGAGGTCGAGTTTTGAAAAGATGGTGGCATCATGTAATGGAGCGAAGGCAGAGTCTAAGAGAGGAAGAGGATATTTATTTTTTACAGTGATGTCGTTAACCCCCCTGTAGTCTATGCATGGACGCAGAGTCTTGTCCTTCTTTTCAACAAAGAAAAAACCCGCCCCCACAGGAGAAGCAGAGGGTCGGATGAGGCCGGCAGCAAGTGAGCCCTGGATGTAAGCCTCCATAGCTTCTCTCTCCGGTCTTGACAGAGTGTAAAGTTTTTGAGTGGGCAAGGATGCGCCCGGAACCAGATCAATAGAGCAGTCGTACGGCCTGTGCGGTGGCAGAGAGAGGGCACGGTCCTTACTGAACACACGGCTGAGATCGTGGTATTCAGCAGGAACCGAGCTCAGGTCAGTCTCCTCAGGGGAGGAAGGAGGAGCTGGCGCACAGGGGGGGACGGCTGAACGGAGACAGTGGAGATGACAGTGAGGACTCCAATTCTGGATGGATGTGGAAGCCCAATCAATATGGGGATTATGAATTTTGAGCCAAGGGAGGCCGAGGACTATGGGAGACATGGGAGAAGAGATGACAAAGAGGGAGATGGTTTCACGGTGATTGCCAGACAGGGTGAGAGTGAAGGGGGCCGTGCGATGGGTTACCAGGGAGCGTAACTTCCCATCCAGAGCCAAGACTTCTTTGGGCTCGGGGAGTTCGATGAGAGGGATACTGGTCTGAGAGATAATGCGGGAGTCTATGAAATTGTCATCGGAACCACAGTCAATGAGAACAGAAGAGGGGAGTGAGTGAACTGACCAGTGCACAATACCTTTGAGTTGCAGTCAGAGTGCGGGGGATGAGGAGATAGGAGTATGGCTCACCAGCGCCCCCCTAGAAGCCGATGAGCCTGCTCTTTTGGCCGCTGGGGACAATTCGGGAGAACGTGGTCGGACCGCCCGCAGTAGATGCACAGGTTCATCTCGACTCTGCGTTGTCATTCTTCAGGAGACAGTCTCAGCCGACCGATCTGCATGGGCTCCTCCATGCTGCGGGAGGAAGCAGGAGGAGGCGTGTGGCTGGAGGAGGAAGGAGGGCTGGGAGGCGTGGTCTGGTGTCCCGGTCCACGTGGGTATCCTCGCCGGGAGGTGGTGTGGATCGGACCCGGAGGATGGGTCTCGGAGGACGAAGGCAGGTAGGGTGGGTTCGTGTTGTAGATGAGGAGCCGGAGATCTAAACCTGTCTGCTCTTTCCCTTCTTCTCTCTCTTAAGCGGTTATCTAGGCGGGTGGCTAACCCGATTAGCTCGTCAAGCGAGGCAGTCTCGTCTCTAGCAGCCAATTCGTCTTTAATGTCCTCTGACAAACCTCTCAAAAAGACGCTTTGTAAAGCGGTCTGATCCCAGCCGCACTCGGCGGCTAGGATGCGGAAATCAAGAGCATATTCAGATACTGACATGGCGCCCTGACGTAATCTCAAAAGCCGGCTGCCGGCTTCTTTACCCTTAACCGGGTGGTCAAAGACCTTTTTCATCTCTTTAGTGAATAGTTCAAAATTACTGCAGATGGGTGATTGGCTCTGTGTGATGGCTAGGGACCAGGCGGAGGCTTTATCGGAAAGGAGACTCATAATGAAGGCAATTTTTGCGCTATCAGAGGTGTAAGACGAAGGCTGCTGGGAAAAAACTAAGGAGCATTGGTGTAAAAATTGGCTGCATGTCCCTAACGTACCTGAATATCTAGCGGGGGTAGGAATGGCAGGCTCGCGGGATGGCTGAGATGGAAGCGCCGGTGGATCCGCAGGAGAGGCGGGGGCTGGCGAAGCGCTGGCCGGAGTGGTGAAGGTGGTGAGCTGCGTGGACATGGTGTCCATCCGGTTGCCGATCTGTGATACATTGGAGGAGAGGGTCTGGATGGCGTCCATTACTTTCTGAAGCGCCTCCTCGTGTTGTCCGATCCGGGAGTAGTGTGTGGTGAGCGCCTGTTTAAACGATTCCGCCTCTGCCGGGTCCATTTTGGCCAGATTATTCTGTTACGGTTTGTTTTTGGACCGAGAAGCAGAGGCAGAAACACAGGCGAAGTTTTAACAGTTTTTAATGTGGAAAAATAAGAAATGGTCAAAGGCAAAACTCAGGGCGCAGTGGCTGGAGACTGGCTGGCTGGCTGGCTGGTTGGTGGTTGTGGAGTGAGGAGAGGCTGCAGCAGGAGAAGTCCGGGAAGCAGGTTCGGCTGGAGCTCGGGAGGGAGAGCGGCAGAGAGGCACACGGAGGACTGGAAGAGAGAACAGCGTGAATGACTGGAAAACGAGATCAGAACACTTTCAGGCTGGCTCGAAGCTAGATTCACCATGGAAGGCGGAATAATCTGGCACCGGAGTGGAGAAGGAGCCAGGCTTATGTAGAGGGTGTGATTGTGGATTAGGAACCGGTGTGCCTCGTCTGCCCAGGCTCGGGGCGGAGAGAGCTGAGACTAGCCACGCCTCCAGCCACAGGTACTAGGAGAAAGGAAAACAAGACAAAACCCCACAACGCAAAACCCAGACCATGACAGCATTATTTTAAGTCTGAAATTGATATGGATTGATCAGAAGTTGCTAATCTACTGTATTCAGAGCCTATATACAGTATATCTTAATTTGTAATATTTATAATATTACTTTTATGAACTGCAGTGAGAAAGTGTCAGATACTGCATGCAGCCATATACAATAACAATATTAATATAGGGTACTTTGTGTGTTCAGCTTTATGTGTGTATGTGTGTAAGTGGTCTGTAAGACTGTTTATTTTTAATGATCTGTGTGAACTTCATGATTCATGCAAACATCCAGTGATGGCAAACAGGGAAATAATATGTCAGCCTTTTTCAATGTATTCTTCTCAAAAGCACTGCCTTCAGTACGAGCAAAGTTTTCCAACTGACTTTATATCACCAGCCAAACTAAAAGCAAGCAGACGGTAGGGAAAAAAAAAAAAAAAAAAAAATGCACCGCGCGTATGTTGCGAGAGACGTGCACAGACGTGTCTGTGTAGGGAGGGGCGGGCGCTGTGTGTGACTGGCCAATCACAGAGCGCGAAGAGAAGACAGTTACACAATGAGGATTTTCCTTCTGCACTAGCAGGGATATTGACGAGTTTTACTCGTATCATACTCGTATTCGTCAAAAATGCTTTATCGGCTCATCCCCAGTCATGACAATATGGTTCAAGAATGAACAACCTCAACCTCATTTTATATTATCATATTTCATAATACTTCATAATTTCTTTTGTTTTGCCACAAATCACACTCTTTGTTTTTGCAATTTTGTGTCAAGCAGTGCAGGATGACAGTCAAGGAAACAACTTCCAGCAATGCAACCCTCTGTGGGGGAATTAAACAATTGTTTGAGCCAGAAGGAAGTAAGAAAGCAATGTATATTTATGACATGTATCTGTGTGAGAGAAGAGGAGTTCCTGAGGTGTGAAGATTTGTCAGAATCAGAACAGGTTAGAAAGCCATATGAGTAAATTAGGTCTGGGATTCACTGTTTAGATGAGTAACAAACAACACATGGTCACAGCCCCTGGGAAAAGCTGGGTAAAGGGTTCACAGGAACAGCCAATGGTCAGTGGTTTAGAGAAGGAATGTTTTAACAACTGTCATGATGTATGTTTTTGTTACTGCCCTGTTGTTACCTGACAGTATATAAGCCAGGACACTGTGGGTCTTCTCTCCATGCTGCACGTATTAAAGAGATCTGATTCATCATGTCGAGTTTCTATAAGGAGGAAATTTCTCTTGCACCTCAACTGCCTTTCAACACAGGATTAGAACTGAAAAACAAAAAAATAAAACACATGGGGTCAAATACAGAACAGCAACCTCTAATGGTAAAAAACAAGCACAAACATAACATAAGGCACCATGGTCTGAACAGACACACTACAAGCACCAACAAAAAGCAACTTTTACATTTTGAAGCCTAAAATGGCAAACTACTCAGTCCAGCACTGGGCTTGATGGGAAACTTACTCACTACAATAATTTCATGTCATTTGGACTATGCTTTGCACCAAAGAAACACAACAAACAAGTAATAGAGTTGAAGAGCCCCAAAAGTACAGTTGAGTGATCAAAAAAACCCAGACTCAGAGGTTAGGTTGTTTTGTCTGCAGCTATAGTTAAAAAGTTTTATATTTTATACATTCAAACTAAAAGGAGGTAAAAACAAACAAACTTTATTGCATTTTTTAACTAACTGTTAAACTCTCATTCCTGTTGCCTTCTTCATGCTGCATGGTATCTATAATTCCATCTCTCCATTCCTTCCCCCCACTCTCTTTTGTTGTCAATATTGACACTCCCACACCTTGTCTTCCTCTCTCTCCAGCTGCCATCGAGGCCTGCCTGGGTCACATGCTAAAGAGGCGGGCGGCTGGTTTTCTCCGCAGTGACAAGATTGCCGCTCTCTTCACCAAAGTGGGTAAAGTCTTTGACACAGCTGGCGAGGTTTGCCGCAAAGTGCAAGAGCAACTCCAGCAGCAGGCTGATATCACCAGGTTGGTCACAGAGTTCTTCCCCTCTCCTTCTGTTTTTACTTTCTTACCAACTGAAGTCACACACATCTGTGCCAATGCAGCTTAAGAGATTTCATGTTTAAGTTAAGTTTTCTGATTAGAGTCTTCTCACAAGGGACCATACCTGACACCACAATCAGAATTTAATTTGTACAAAAGGAGTGGGTCTGCTGTCTTAATTAGAAAGGAACAGACACTCTTCTCCATTACAGCCCACTTTGTGATAGAGGATAATAAGACTCCTAGCATAGCTTTAATTATGCACCAGATCCGCAAATAATTAACATCAGCTACAAGAAATTTACTATCAGAGGCAGTTTTTATATGGGGTGCACACAATAACAGACACTCCATCAAATACATCTTCTATCTTTGTGTTAGGTTAGTTTAGAGACCTTTTTCTCAGCAGACATTTGAACTTGTCATAGCAGGAAAGAAAAAAGAAAGTGTAATTAATAATATTAATGATGGTGTCACTCAGTTTCACAAGGACTCACAACCACTTTTGCTAAATGAATTAAAGAAAGGAAGGTTTTTGAAAGGGAGCATTCTACATTGTAGTGTGAAATAGATAGGACCTAACATTATTTCACAACTGAATGCCTCAGCAGAGTTTTTTTGTTGTTGTTGTTGTTTTATTTGTTGTTTCTCATTATTTGTATGTAAAACACAGCTACAGACAAACTCTATCACCAGAAGACACAATCTCTGGTCAGTTTAGTGCTTACTAAAGCTGAGCGATCTGTGTACACACTGATAAGCCTCAGGTCTGTTTCTAGGTGTGTGTGTGTTTTTGGTTGGAGTGTATACTTGCATACATGTTTGCATTTGTATTTCTCTGTGTGTGTTTGTACACAGAGAGTATGATAAACTGCTTTATCTGCAGGCACTTAGATACTAGCCGAGCTGTTTGCAAGCCCATTAATTGTCCATTAGCCTGAGCCACATGCCTACCACATGTCTCTCCAGGGCTGCAGCGAGAGGTTTCCAAATGGTGGAGATAAAGCTTTGAGCAACAAGCACACACATCTATATACACACCTTCATTTCTGCACAAAGATGATGCACAAACAATTAAAAAACAGACAGAATGTGTTGTGCGATGTCATCACAACATGGCTGCATTACGTGATGTAAATCAGCAGAGTTAAATGTATTTTGTTACGCAGCTCTCTGTCTTCATATTAGCCTTCATCTGTCACATCTCAATGGCCTTTATTTCCCCAGACAGACCGCACACAACATTAAAGCTTATTATTGTGTATTGATTTGTTTGCACCAGTCAAACCCCTCTACCAGAATACATACATGCATTCATGCACACTCACACAGGCATGTCCCCACCCTCCCCCCTCTCCCTGTCATCCCACCTCAGGGCTCCATCTCTCATGTACCCTGGTTGCCATGGCAATGTGGTTTGCGCTACTGGCAGTGAAAGAGGTAGAGAGCATGATAGGAAACAAGACAGAGAGAGAGAATATGAGCACAGATCAACAGTGGAAAAAAGAGTTACAGCAGTGAAGTGAATGGTAATTACAGCAGAGCAGGACCAGATTGTCTGGATCTTTCTCTCTCTCTCTCTCTCTCTCTCTCTCTCTCTGTGCGTGCATGCATGCATGTGTGCGTGCATGTCTGGTGAAGAGTTTGGCTTTTGGCTTCTCTTTGCTGAAGTCTGCCAGTGGACATCCTGCTACTTGTAAATGGCTGCTTGCCTCTTATAACCTATAACCCTCCTGCCCTCATTCCTTTTTAAAAATCTTTTTCTTACCAAGAGAGTGAGAAAGTGATAAATTACCAACATACCCCCCTCTTTTCCACTCTCCTTTCTTCTTCTTTTTCCACTGACACACAGGGTAAAGCAAAACAAGCATACTATCTGCATTTATTTGCCATCTTGTAGTGCTAACAGCAGACCTGCTGGGCTAACAGCCCTCATAAACATTGAAGGATAATTACAATTTATTTTAACTAGCATCTTATTTTCATAGTTATGTATTCACTAAAGTCATAGTTGAGATCTCTAATGTAGCATGTATAATCATTCAAGCAAAGTCCAAAGGTGCAAGAAACATGAATGGTCACATGGTCAGATGATTAGATGGTTCATGAGGAAAGAGAGCAAATGTTAAAATGATCCCCCAAACTGCAGCATCCAACATATTATATGGGAGACTCTTTACAAATGGTTGACCAATATTTGCTGTGTTAATACTATTAAAATTATCTTATAATATTATAAGATAATATAATATCATATTATACTCTGTCTATGGGTTTGACAATGTGTTTTATGTCATATAAATGTTAGAAAGGACACATTTTAGTGGGGATTTATTACTGAAAATAACATGAAATGAAACGGTTAGTCAGTCGGCTAAACATAATTCAACTGCAGCTATTTTGATAATTGTTAAATCTTTTTGTTAAATTTCCAAGCCTAAATGCCAAACATTCACTGTTTCCAACTTCTCAAAATATGAGGGTTATATACTCATATATTATCTTTCGGTATGAATTCAACTAGCAATTTGAATGAATATCTTTGTTCTTTTGGAAATTATAACATAACATTTTTTTAATATTTAAAAAGATATTCTGATATTTTATTAGCAAAATAATAATTCAACTATTTGAGAAATTTGTTAGTTAATTGTTAGCTGCAGCCCTACTAAGACATTAACTTCATTACTTTCTTCAGATGTGCAGTCTGAATGTTGTTGGATGTCTTTTGCTGGCAAGAGAATCCCACATTATAGAATCTGAAGTGATAATAGAACTGTAATAGGGAAATTGGAAAGTAATTTATTATGAAGGTTTTTTTTAATTGTGGTTAATAGAATGTGATTAGCAAAAATATATTATTATAGCATTAATAATTATGAAGGGTAAAGTGTCAGATTTTGTATGGAGGTTGGCTTGCTCCATTCTTTTCCTAGTTTGTTTCTCTCACAGCCATTCTTCTCACTTGAATAATTCTCCAGTCATTACATTCGAATAACACTGATAATTATTGTTTTGACACAACTAAATAGAGATTAAAACACTTGTTTTTAAAGAAGCAGGTTTCATTAAGAAGTCTTCTCTTGCTATAGAGGTTTTTTTTTTTTTCAAGCACAGTTGTGTTATGTGTATAAACAAGCTTGCAAGGCTGGCGAAAACTCACGCCTTGACAGTCCCTGTAGAGTCTCCACAGAGTTTACAGACCAACTTCCTGGTTCAGCTGTGACCCACTGAGCAATGTTTTGTGTGCGCCACCTTTCAGTTTTACCTCCAAAATAAAGTAGTTTAGATCATCAGAACAAACTGTTGGCTTGTTTACAACCTGTTTGATGATCTGACTGCCTCTTCTGGCCCAAGTGGACTTCTTTAGAGCAGTGTTGTTGTGTTCCGAAATCCCATTATGGTGGTGACTGAAATGTCATCATAACTGAAATATTTTTTTTTTCATATGGAGACTAATTAGATTTAAGGCAACAGTATAATTCAAACTAAGTGTTTATCAAATTGGCAAACAGCATTTCAAGCCCCTTCCTACCTCACAGTCTTATGTATGCAAACATGTTTGGTCAAGACTTTGTATGAACCAGCTCTCCAGTATCTCCTGTATTTTTGTTGAATGCACAGGTTAAAAAACGGCCATTTTCTTTATTTATCTACCACCGTATCTATTAAACCTTTCCCCACAGAAAATGTCAGTGGGCCCTTCCATATGAACAGATGCAACACATCAACAAGCCCTATACAAGAACTGAAATTCACATCATGCAAATCCAGTCAATAACCCTGACAAGTTCCTTTTCACATTCATATTCATTTGTCAGCTCACAATGCAGTCTGGTCGTAGTCATTGTAATCAATGCAGTTAACTCCATGTTGACATTTGTTGACATTTTGAATTTGTAAAGACCAATGACAGAAAACAGCATGGAGGAGATGTAGGCATCTGATCAAACGTTCTATAATTACAAAGAGATTATACACTTCTGTAAACAGATGCTTAGAAGGCAATACATCATCATAGACTGCATAATTTGTTCAATGTGCTGGTTTCTGAATGATGTTTGCGCAATGGTTTAATGTCATAGTCACATCTGTCTGTGTTTAGTACAATTTTAATGGTCAATCCAGATTCTAAATACTCATTTATAGAAGTGACATTAACCAATGTGACTATGAAGACTGCATCTTTCTGTGAAAATCAACTTTTTATAAACTTGAGATTATGTGTCCTATGTATATAGTAAGCTCATGTCCTAGCTTCTGTAAATAATCCTCAGAATCTCTCTCAAAGCAGTTTATTCATATAACTCTGTCATCTTTATCACAAAGGTGCCCTGTGGAGGCAAACAAAAGTTCTGTTTACATTCAGAGCATTCACAACATTCACGAACAGAGCCCCTCGTATGTACCCATATGTGTGTTATATACTGTATGTAAGCAGCACACCCAAGCACTGGTTCACAAGTTAGTAACCTTTTTGGTGACACAAACATTGCATCATTTGCAGGTTTATTTAAGAAGAAATAAAGACTAAATTAAAGACTAAAGTTTAAGAATAAAGATTAAAAATTATGTTTTTAGATTCCATTTACATGTGAGTATCATCCTTTCATTTGGTCAATTAAAAAAAAATGATAGATGTCAGAATTTAGTTTTTTTTGTCAAGGGAAACATTTGTTTTCCCCTTTTCACCTTAAGTGGGTAATCACATAAATAAGAAAAACAAAAACAAGTCCTATTTCTGTGGATTTCTGATGTAATCAAACATTGTAATGATTTTTGCAGAGAATAAATGTTTATGACAGATACTGCAACTTTCCCTGTTTTGGGATTAATAAAGGAATATCTTCTCAAACCATAGCATCTAATTTACTGGTAATGACAGATGGCCTGTACTCTGTCATATAGTCATATAGAGTTTTTTAGACTGGAAATATTAATTATATCAATTATTCTGTATTAGAGCTGCAGTGATTAGCCTATGAATTGATTAGGTGCTAACTATATTGATTAGTGATGAATTGGTTCAGCTATGTTTTAAGCACAAATGTCAAAAGTTTGCTGTTTCCAGCTTCTTTGATTTAAAAATGTATTTAATTTGTTGCTTTCCCTTTGTCATTTTTGGCAGTAAAAGAACCTTTCAGACTTTTGGTTGGACACAAGAAGCAATTTGAAGATGTCACTATGAGCTCTGGGAAACTATGATTAGCATATTTCACATAGTTTTTTTTTTTTTTAAATTAATCTTTTTTTTTTTGTGCAGATGATTCACAGATCGATCAATGATGGAATAATCATTATTTGCAGTCCATTGTATATTATAGGTTACAGTAGACTGTAGCGGCAATGAATTAACAGCAGATATAAATAGAGGTATAATTTTTTTAACTGTTTAAAAAAACACTTTTTGATGAAGATATTTGCTTATTTCCAGAAGACTTTCTATCTGTTACCTTGTCTGATTTAAATAATCCCTTTCAGCGTGGATCTTTATGTCATCATGATGCTGCCTATTTGACATGAGCATTTCAAATCAAATAGAGTTGAAAACAAAAGTGTTGTTATGCATGGCGTGTGATGCATGCAAGCTGCAGTGCAGGCTGCCTGTGTTTGAAGTATTTTTTTTATAGATGTGTCTAAGGTTGACTTTGACCAAAATAGAATTACTTGAAATCTGAAGGTGTCACATATGATGCTTTAGAGAACAGTGATGCAGCTAATCAGTAAAAGTATACATACTCATATTACAACAGCATTATAAAAAGACAAACAACAAGCCTTGAAGACCAACAACAAACATTGACTGAAAGCAGCTGTTATTACAGTCAAACCATGTAATATATAGACATATATTTGCAATAGTAATAGTGAACTCTTTGTAGCCTCTTCCCCCCTGCAGTAGAGTAAGAGAACGAATACGATGTGCAGTTTCTCTACCATAGCGACTGGGAGGGCTTATAAATAATAGGACGTCTTCTTTTACTCATTAGGAGCTGTCCAATTGGTTCTAAGAGGAGTATTGATATCTAGAAATGAGAATAAACAACTTGTTTTAAATGATTTAAATGATGATGCAATCAACAATGGGCTGAATGAGCAACATACTGATGATGCTATTCCTAAAAGCTCAAGAGATCATCTGTGTTGTCTTAAAGTCGATCTTGACAGCTCATTCTTTACTTTGTTTTGTCAACTGCTGTTTCCAGTGCACAGACCCAGTGCCAGTGCCTGCCACTCCCTTTATGCACTATACCTACACCCTATGGCTGTGGAATATATAAACAAAGAAAATAAGTAAATACACAAACTGTTACATTTGGAGCATTCTCGAGATATAATGTGTTTCAAACGTGGGCAAAAGAAAAAAGGGGTTGGACATTGTTTTGTCGACTAATGTCAAGATCACATTGCAGGATTGTAGCCCTGGTTTTCCACTTGCCCACAGTTTCTTGAGATCGCCAAAACAAAAGCCACCAGATCAGAGACAAATTGCTGTTGGCTCACTACTCGCAACTTCAAGATTCCCAATTACAAGACATAAAGTTGTGTAATGTGAACAGTATCGTGATTTGACTGATTAAAAGTCATGTAGCAGTAGAGTAAGTAGAGTAAAAGTCACTAGGTCATTAAAATCAAATTGTTTATTCTTATGGGAGCATAAATCTATTTAGCCTATTCCACAGCAATCTGTGTGCCTGTGAGACAATGAGAGAGCTCTTTTGCACAGTTGACATTTGACCTAGTTAAGGCATAAGAGGGCCAGGACGTCATCAGAACAATATATAGACTAATAGTAGCTTTTCTGTCAATAGTGTGGAAAATACAATGCTTAGAAATTAAATGCAGTACAAGCATTTGGTAATTAGTTGATTTTTCACAGCTCCCCAGTCTCCACACTGCAAATGAAACATTTAACCAAAACCATGTCCATAATCATAGAAATATTATTGGAATACTATTGTTTCCATGATCTTCTCGCTCTTGCATGACTACTTGTTGCTACTCGTCAGTTTGATGCAAAATATTATATAATTGAGTATTTACAGTATATAGTGTAGAGAATATTATATAGATTATAGACATATAGAGAAAACAGACAGAGGGGCAGGACTGACAGCACCATGGATTTATCAATATGGTCAGGGACATAGACCTCAACCATGGGTCACAACTTCAGTCCGATGAAGGAGCAATGAGTCAGGTAGACTAGACCATCATATTCAACTAAACAATCCCTCTGCCCCTGCACTCTCCCTGCTACTACAGGATGGCAGGTTAACAAGGGGGATGCATGTTGGTCTTTTTTTTTTGACAAGGTGGATGGCATTCCCTCTCACCCCCCCTCAAATTGCCTACAAGTAACAACAAAAGCAACATGTACCTCAGGTTGAAACCTAAAGTCATACATTATGTGTACAGGAGGAGAGAGCACCTCAGGTCAAAAGAACACTGAAAAACACAGGTTGCATTTAGAAAAAGAAGATTGTGTCTCTTTTGCCTTCTGTCATATCAGTGACATCATCCTGACTCTCCCCCCTCCCCTGGTGTACTGTCGCTGGACACACACATAAAGTTGTATTTCCATCACTACAGAGGACATTACATTGGCTTGCATTCATTTTCTGGAATCTTACCCCACCCTAACCATAACCACTACATACCCTTACCCAAACCTTAACCTAAGCCTAACTATAACCTACCCTTAACTCAAGTCTTCACCCTAAAATTTAAGAATTTATGTTATGGGGACTAAGGCATTTTGTTCTCATAAGGAAGGTGAAGCCCGACAATGTCACTTTGTAAACAGATTTATGTCCCCACAACACACACATACACACCCACACAAACACTTCTTCAAAATGGCTGTAAAAATCGTGACTTACCCCAATCCCCCTTTCACACACACACACACACACACACACGCACACGCGCGCACACACACACACACACACACACACACTGAGAGATTGCTAACATCGTGACTATGGCAGCCCCCCTCAGTGCAGACACACAAACACATGCTCATCAACTTGTTGAAGTGGGTGTGTGTGAATGGGTTTGTCTGATTTCTAGACCTCAAACTCAGTCTGGAATGAAAGTGCTCCTCTCTTCAGCCTGGCATTATACGTCTGTCTCCATATTCATGACATACTTCAGCCAGTTGATTACTAACTGGCACCTTTGGTCCAACATGGTACAGATTTATTTTAAAACAGCTGTGGTCAACAATTAGAAATAATGATGAGCTGTATTGAATACAGTATATGATAACTCACTATGCTGTTAAACGTTGCCTTCTAATGGTCATATTTATTAACCTTCACATTGCTTCCTTTGCATAACATACTTGTACACAAGTATCTGCCAATAGAAATTGCTGTATATTTTGAGAAAACAGCATCCAGTCATGGACAAAACACACTTTTGGACTTTGACAGACTGTTTCCAACCCAAAACTTAACCTTCTACTGATCTGGATGACTACATAATTTTGGGACAGGGCTTTACATAAGCACCACATTGTCTTGTTATCCGTGCAATGTTTTATTTGTTTTATGATTCGAATGAATGAATATCCAGGGTGGCCTAGGACTTTACGATGCTGCTGACCATTTAATTGTATCTACTGTATGTTGTCTAATACAGGCAAACAAGACAGTCAATGTGTTGTTATCCGATTTAGATTGTTTGTTAAATATTCATATTAATATCCTACTCAAAAGTCCTGTGTATACCGGGCTTAGGATATATACATGAACTCTTCTCTGTAGTGGTGGTTATTCATTTTACTGTGCTTTGTGCCCTGTAGGAGAACCCAGAGTGTTGGCCACGAACCTCTGAGAAGACAGGGCTCCTCCACCACCAGCCGCCCCCCTCAGCCTCTCTCTGCCCAGGCCATAAAACACATCTGGGTCCGCACAGCTCTCTTCGAGAAAGTTCTGGACAAGATTGTGCAATACATTGTGGACAACTCCAGGTGATTTGTTTTATTCTGCGCTTCCCAGTGTTGCACAGCAGTGACTCACAGCTCTCCAGGCTTTGTTATAGTTGAATGATGAGCAGTCCCTTGAATAACCTATTTAGTGTTCTGTTCTGCTCCTGTGTTTGCTCTCTGGTTGCTTTGTTCTGTGCTCTGTCTGGCTAACAATCATTGTGTGCTTCAACAAGCTGTCCACACTCAATGCGTCAGCCAGAGTGAAATGATGCACTACCACTTCACTGATCAAAGCATCAAACATGAAGTGGACTGATGGGGTTCACAGATATATGACAATGTGAATCACACTTTTTAATTGGAGAAAATCCATCTTACAACTTGAGTATTGTTGGGTTATGCTGTAGGTTTGTTGTTCCAGTTGGCAGCTATGCAAATAGAAACTTTATGCTCAGATGACACTGGTATAGTTCATCTAATCTGATCCAAGCATCTATAGTAAATGTCAAGCGTGTGATCCCTCTGAAATAAAGAGCAACTGTTTAATAGTGGCACAGTAGGAAATCTATCACAGAAATTCATTTCTCACCAAGTAAACCTCAATAAACCTGTGGCCTGAATTATGAAGCAGGTTTAACTAGGTCTGACTCTCTCCAGGTTGCCTGGCTTCACTAAGACTACAGATTACAGATCATGAACAAATAATAATATGAAGTTTATCAACTGGCTCTTATAACTCTCTTTTTTCCCCATCCTGCTATAAACATGTTTACATGAAAGAGGGAGAAATTCTTTGTTACATACCAGTCATGCAACAATAGGAGCAGCAGAGGTGTATTTAAGATGACATGAGATGAAGTGGTGATATCTGCAGGGAAACTTGTTTACTGTGGCAGTAAAAAGTGAATTATTTTTGATATATATAGAACAATGATAAATGTCCATTTTAACATCTCTAAAAACCTACACAGAAAAGGGTGTTATGGATATTTGTCTATCAAGCAAGCTGTTGATCTCCTGTCAGGAAGAGGTTTAAAATAAGGGAAGAAAAAAATAAATGGATACCTTACAAGCCATACCTACAGGTTTAAATGAAACACCGGTGTATTCACCTGGAGAGGTATGTTTTAGCCTTTGGGCTATAAATGTGTGGGGAATCTTATATAGGATTTTTCAGATGAGGTTGACATTCTCAACATGTTCTTATAGACTGAGTGTAGAAAACAAATGGATAATCCAGATGTTAATTTATTTTCTGACATTTTTAGTGACATTTTTGAAAGTACAACTAAAGATACTCAGTGCCAAATTTTTTTTTTTATATTTTATATGTATATATTTAAAAGGTAACAACTTTGACTTTGAATTTCCAATTATCATCACATTCAGTCTAAGGATTTAATAGTCACAAAGCTGTCTCGTGTTATCCAGAGCTGCAGTAACACAATGGGAGTGTGAAAGCATCTGCACTGGCAGAAGTCCTGTCAGGAATAAACAATTCATTTACAATTATGATTATTTAGGCCTTTTGTGTGGTAAAACATAGTCTTCTGTTTGTCTGAAATCTCAGATTTAACCAAGTTAACCAATTTTGTGTTATCATAAATCTGGAGTTAATCCCAAAGACAGCTTACTACTTATCTCACTTAGTGATAAAGGCCCCAGGATGCAAAGTCATTTAGCCAGCCATTACTTTTGAGTGAAGGATGTTGATATTTAACCAAACATCTATCATCCAGAACTGAGTTTCAAGCAATGCCATTTCCCATATATTTGTCTTTGCCTGAAAGAAGCAAATCCTGGCCTTTTCTATGGAGATTGTTGAAAGGCTTTTTGGAAAATGAAGATGACAGGTGCAGATGACAATATACTTTCCATTAACTTAGCACATATAGCCAAGGAGCAAACCTCACTAGAAGCAAATGATTTTTATTAGGTTATATAGGTTTTCCTTTGATGCACTTATTTCTGTGTATTTATCTCCACAGTAAATACTATGAGAGAGAAGCTCTGATGCATGACTCAGTCTTTGGGCCCATCTTGGCAGCTCTGCTGGGTGAGTACATTACACTGTGCTTTAACTTTCAACATCTCCAAAATTAAAAAAAAAAAAACAGTAACAAAAAAGTAACAGATCACAGAATCCAGAGCAAATGTGGAATGGGAAATGGGAAATTCGGGTGTTGCAGCAGCACAAGCATACAATCAGATAGAAGTATAAAGTATAAAACTATTTAAAAAAGGTATATACAACTAATATAAGTACAAGTGGAATCTAAAGCGCATGTGATTCAAAGCCACCTCCACTCACATTGTGGCAGCAGGAGCTGAAAGCAGACTGCAGGCAGGAGACTGGGGCAGATAACCCACACATACAGTTTAATAAGCAGCGACAGAAACACATGGGCAGTCAGGCAGGAACACAAAACAACAACTTTGCAGACTAAACCAGAGAAGACAAGTTGAACAATGTGACACAGGGCTGAGGAAATAGAAACGTTAACTCTCCACATTGGCTATAATGGGCTGCAAATGAGGCAGATAGCAGCTAAGTAGGGCTGATGAGGGAATCAGCAAAATGTGAGCAGAGCAGCAAGGACAACTGAGGACACCTGATGGGCAAATGAGGAACAGAGTAGGACACAAACACACATCACTGTGTCCAAATGTTATATTACACTTTATAACTACTAATGCTATTGTTTATGGTGCTCTCAAGCTCACAACCCATTTTGGCAGACAAAAAACGTATGTGCTATTTTGTATTTGTGTTTGTAAGACCTGAGATATTTCATCATATGCTGTATGCATTCCTTTTTTTTTTTTTTTTACACTGCATCTTCTACTGTATTTTCTAGCTGTGTGTAGCTCCATTTCTGCTACGGGGCGCAACAGTGTATAATAATGTCACATGCTGATGAAAGCATCATGCTGCTGATGCTATATTCATATAATTAAAATTATAAACCATATTTAAGTAACTTTTGTCTGCTCTTAACATACACACATTCTGAAAACATGGTAAGTTAGTTGATAAAATGAGTTAGTGTATAGTGTGCAGTAAAAAAAATAAAAGGAAGAAGAGACACAGGGAGAAGTAGAGGGAGCAGAGATCATGGAAACATTTCTGCTTTTACATTTACAATTATGCAGTTATGCTAGTAACTTTTACTCCATTATTACAAGATTACTGAAAGAATACCAGGTATGGTATGATATGGTAATTGATTTACTTTTTAGAGTCACATTTACTTGCAGTTTTCAATAACCCTGTATCTTAAACAATATGCTTGACAATAGTCTATATATTACTACTAACAAGTACTGTGACTGTATTAAAGTCTGATGTACTGTATCTTCTTCCTCTGTGTCATTGAGCTCCATTGTTGTTCAAAAACTAAAAACACATCAATGAGCCTCACTGTTGCACTGGGTGACATGTTCCTTCATCATCATAAACACACACACACACACTGTCATTTATTTGCATTTAATCCCACATCTACCATCCTGCTGCCAGGAATTCTCAATAGAGTGCCAAATGCAAATTGATCCATGGATAAAAATAGTTCTGAACAAGATCACTATTTCTTCCTGTTTGAGTAACATTTGTTAAAAACTACAGTGGTCTGCTGTTTTTCAAAATTCTGAATCCTTTAAAAAATTGAACAAAATAATTGACAATAGAACAATAAATATGGCAAAACAAAAATACTGCAGCAGTATGTAAGAGACACAATCCAAAGTTCTTCTGAAACTTACTGTCAAACAGAATCATTCGCCTCTCAAATCAGTTTTATGCATGTTTATGAATAAATGATCAGTGCATATACTGTAGATACTTTCTGAGTGTATACAAGTATATGCATATATGTATATATGTAAGTATATGCACTGTATATAAGAAACTCTATGTGACATGTCATTGTGCAACCCTGTGTTGTAAAATGACCAATAAATGAACCTTGACACCATAGTACTTGATATAGAGAGTTGTTTAATGACAAAAACCTACTTTCAAGTATCATGCCAAGGCAGAATTATCATTACATTATAAAAGACTGACATCTTTAGTACCTGTTGAGTATAAATTCATTTTAGGTAAGTAGTACACTTTCAAAAGGTTTAAATTGAGGAATTATACTGAATAAGTGTTTGGATAATGGATCTGTTAATGGGTCTGCATATGTGTGTGCTGTGTTCTCAGTGGGGCCCTGTGCTCTTGAGTACACCAAACTGAAGACGTCTGATCATTACTGGACAGACCCCTCAGCCAACGAGCTGGTTCAGCGCCACCGTATCCACGGGGCCCACCGGGGCCAAGACACCTCAGCCGGCCGCCGGCCTGCTCTCGGGGTGAGTGTGCAGTCTGTTTTACAGGAGCTGCTTCTGTCCCCAGGAGATGCTGGTGTATGGTGGTAGGTAGGAGCGATCACTGAGGATGTGTGGGATGGGAGTTCTTGTAAAATCTATTAGCTGTATAAGATGACTGTTCAAATTTTTTTTTCTAGATCCGCAAGAGGCAGTCCAGTGGCAGCATGTCAGAAGACAGGTTTGCTGCATCAGCAAGGGAGTATGTGGAGTCTCTTCACCAAAACTCCAGAACACACCTTCTCTACGGCAAAAACAACGTCCTGGTGCAACCAGTAAGACTTTTTTTTTTTTTAACAGATAATAGTCAAGACTTTTTGACATTTAGTGTCCATACAGGTAGTTTTGGTTTTGTTCTTTCAATTCATTGAGATTTAACCTCAACAATGATCGTCAGTGGAATTTCACATAGCATTTATTTAATTTATACACAGAAAACTCAACAGCAACATGTATTCTTTGAAACACTGGGCCTCTATTAAGAGGCAAAACCTTAAAGAAATCATAACTTGTGCATACAAAAATATTGAGAACTTTTGCCAGTTTCAGCTGTGTTTTTTTCTTATTTTTCAAAATCAGACAAGTAAATTGAAATGGACAAACTCTTACTGTAGTTTGGAGTGAGTTTTAGGTATGGAGTGGAAAATATCACAAGACACATCGGAAAAGACCAGATATAAAGTATTCCAGTCAATATTTTTACCATTTCATCACATTTCAGAGTCAGTTTGTCCTTGCGTAATACACCAACAGTATCTCACTTTACTTGATAGAGGATGATGGTGCATGATGTAAAATTGGTCATCTCTTTTGGAACACCTGAATAATGTGCTTTTCAACACAGATATTATTGTAATTGTTAATTTTAATTGTTGAATATCTGATCTTGACTCCTGATATTGTCTCTATTAACTGAGTAATTAACAAATCAGTAGACTGGCTATGTTTCATTAATTAATAATTTTTTATCTTATCCCTTGTTTGTTTTAAACAAACAACAGAAAATTCCTAAAACGTTCAGGAATCAAGCCCAATGTCCTGGTGATCCTGGATAAGTAAGCACTTCTCATTAGAGCAGTCCTCATGAAAAACAGTTGATGATGTATTCTGTGGATTATCCACCACAAAACCACTTACTCTTGAAATACTGATAGTTTAAATGCAATGTTTCAATGCAGTGAACAACACAAACAAAATTCCATTCACATACATTGTGTTTGTATGGAGGTAGATTTTTGACAGAAATATCTCAAAATGTGGACAGCTTAGTTCAAAACTATCTGCATGACTAGATACCATGACATGTACCTTTCAGTGTATGTTTACGAGGAGACCCAAAAAAAACTGTTGCACAAGAGGCTTTGAAAAAGGTAAACTCTTGACTTAATATACAACATTGTGTATAATTTTACAGTGTTTTAAAAGTGCACATGAAGGTCATAAGAGTCAGTTCAGTGTCCATATTAAAGCCAGTGAAGAAGCAGTTTTATTTAGTTGTTTTCTGTGGTAGTTCAGTAAACTGAGTACAATCTATTAAGTCTGTTTCTCAAAGCATCCATTCACACATGAGACAATAATATCAGTGACATCCTGCTGTCAAACGTATGATCATATAAAGATGTATACACTGCTGCTGTGGCCCAGGTTCTGTAAATTCATCTGAAGGGAACACTATATGTACACTATGATTAAATGAGATACAGTATAATGTCACTATTATAGCTACACTGTGTGCCGCTAGTTCTCCGTCTTGACCTTATGTAAAGTCTTGGCATAACATTTTAGATAGAAACTATATTAAGATATAACAGGTCTTGATATGCTGCTGTGGAGGCCCTGAAGCTACTGTTAGATAAAGGCAGAAATCCAACTTGAAGGCCTACATCCATACAGGACACACGGACAGTACTTTTCACCCACTCAGTTGGTGTACAGATATATTGCAAATGATGGTTATGTTGATCTATTATTTTGTTGTATGCACACACACACACACAAACACACAGCATTTTCCATGTGTGATCTTTGAAATGAAAGCTGTCTTTCTCATGCCTGTAATCTGCTCTGCACTGCCAAGTAGCTTAAGCATGTTTGGCCCTGGGAATGTATAATGAGCCCATAGTTGCCTCCAACAATGGTTAGCCTTTGACAGAGCCATGCTATCACACATGGCACACACACAGATGAATCCAGCACTCATTGCACACTATGCATGTTAAATGGTACTGTATATAATTCTACTCTAAGTTATTCTTTCAGTCTCTGTCTAAAGGCAGAGCAACATATACATGTACAGTATTTAACAAGATGTCAGAACTTAGTCTGTTTGAAAAGAATAAACCTATATTAGATGAGAGTAGACAACACTGAGATGTCCTGAAACCTATTTTCTAATAACCTTATACTCTTACAACTTTCTATGTATATGTTTTTGAAGCATAATCTTTGAATGTTGATTATTTAGCCACAAATATTGCCTGCTTAAGAAAAATACTTCAAGAAATAGTTCAGAATTTTAGGACATGTGCTTATTTGCTTTCTCTCCGAGAGTTGGTGAGAACATTAAATTCATTTCTGTGAATTAAGAATAGCACTGGAGTCGAGAGGCAATTAGCCTGGTGTGCATAAAGACGTGAAGCAAGGGGAAACTGTTCATCAAGAGTCAAGGCCATTACAGCATGTAACTCTCCTTTACTTTTGGGATCAAATGTTTTTATTAAGTATAGTCACACAGAGTCACACACACAATATGCCCAAGACATAAGAACATGTCCCAGGACAAAAACACAGAGAGAAAAGACAGGAAAAAGAGAAACATAATAACACCACAATATTAAGAACATTGTCCAGTGCATACAGAGGAGACATACAGAAAAAAACAAAAAGACACCTAAACGGGGACAGACATAAGACCTAAGGGACCAGACATATGCACAAACAGAAGTAATAAGTCTTAGTACAAGCCTAGAGCATACGTTTCAAAGATTGATCTGGAAACCAAGTGTCCAGAGTCTTTTCTGATGCTCCATTTATGTGAGCTGTAAAGAGCTCCATATATATTACATCCAAAAAAGAGAGGGTCCAAGTTTGAGCAGACAGGTCATGAGGTGGTTTGCAGCGAGTTGCAATCATATTCTTAGCAGCTGTGTGTCCTGCAAAAACAGCATGCTTTAGCTTTTTAGAGAAATGAAGGGCTGACAGGTCATTCAGAATCCAAACACTAATGTTCCCAACTGGCCATCTCAGATTTGGTTCATATTTTTTTTTATTTTAATGTCCTTGTAACTAATAGTTACTGTGCAAAATTTTAGGCCAATATCTCCACTAGTTTCAGAGATATTAAGCCTTCCAAAAAGAGATGTGGCCCCATATTTAGCATAGAAGCCAGTGTTACAATCAAACATTTATAGTTTGATGGCTAATAACTTTTCTTATAACTGTTCACAATAAATGGTTCAAATTTTCACACATCTTTCTTTGATATAATAAGGCATTTAATGGTCAGAGTGCATAAAGGACTGTTAATTATTTTCATGTGAAATTATAATGGATCTGCTGGTGGTCTGGATTGCGTGATACTCCTGGAATGTTAGACCATACATCATGCCAATCTAGTTCATCATTCAGATCTGGGAGATCGTGTTCCCAGATGCTCTCTAAAGGGAGGCCAAGGCAACCAGGTTTCCCCAGAAACTGATAAAGCCTAAATACCATACCCTTGGTTTTTGATTGCACAGTAAACAACTTCCTGATTGTATGGACAGGCAAAGATCTCTGCCAGGGGACACCATATGCCTTAAGCGTTGATCTTAATTGAAGGTAAAAGAAAATTGAGGAACCTGGCAGACTGAAAGCATTGTGTAAATCAGAGAAGGATAACAAGTCAGCCTCACTAAATATGTCTTTTAGATAATGAACCCCACTCTGTTCCCACTTTGGAGCAATTATTGGCCTCCCACCAATCAGAAGAGCTTTATTATTAAGTAATGGAGAAAATGTAAGCCAGTTACATGGTATATGGCAAGATACTTCGACCAATTATCCATTTTCTGTCATCCAATCACATCCATTTTTCCATGTCTTTCAAATCACTGTTCTGAGCAACTGAGTAGTTATGTTTAACAATCTGATTTAAGGAAGGGAAAACCCCAATGCCTAGATATTTAAACTGTTGAACAACAGGAGTGTCAACAGAGATGCTTGAATTACTAGCAGAGTCATTCAAATGAAGTAGAGCAGATTTTGACCAATTCTAAAACCTGAGAACCTGCCATATTCACAAAAAGACAAAAGACGAGAAATGGACTGAGAGGGGTTTTCTAAAAAGACCATAACATCATTCGCAAACAGTGAGAGGTGATGCTTTGTATTGCGAATACATATTGTTGACACCAAACTAGACTGATGAATGGCTTGAGCCAGGAGCTCTAGGGTGAGGACAAATAATGCAGGGCTCAATGGACACCCTTGGCATGAAGATCTACAAATTGGAGCGGTATCAACAATGTGCAGAGGGTTAGGGTTAGCTAAGCCTATATCTGGTGAAACACAGAAATGATCTCAGTTCCCTAACAGTCTGAGTTCATGGCCACTCCCTGACCGCCACTACTTTATCAGGATCTGGCTGAATTCTCTGACTTCCTGAGTGTTTAGTCCAGCCATTACCTTCTCCATTGTTCGTTGGAAGGTTGCAGGTGAATTGGTCAGGCCCTGGGGCATCCTCCGGAATTGCCACGTACCAAAGGGGGTTGTGAACGCTGTCTTAGGGCGATCAGATGGCTCTACCCCAAGCTAATAATGTTTGGTATTGTCAGGTGGATGGGAAGCAGCATGGTTCATGTAGTCCACAGCAGTCCTTTGTGGAGGTGAAAGCTGTGTATCGGGTGCCCTCCTTAATCTACAGAGTTGCTGGGTAGAGCAACTCTGTTGCGCTTCGCACTGTATCCATAGCTTGACGGGAAGCTTGCTGTCGTTTTACCGTGTGGCTACTGTAGTCCAGGGAGAAGCGGATTTTACGACCCTCAATAGAGAGAGGAGTTTTCTGCTCAGCTTGTAAAATTACCTGCCTGGTTGTGTAGCGAAGCACATTAAAAATTAATGTGTGATTAGTGGTGGCATTCATAAATTTGGTGGGCTCTCCAAATCTCGATCTGAACATCTGCAAGTTCCAGGAACCACACGGGCAGGGAGTACGAGAAATACTGAATAACATTTGAGCATTGCAGTTACCGATGCTAGTTGTGCATGGATAGCAGTTAGCTTCTTGTCATTGTCAATCCCAACCTGTTGAATTTGGGAAAACTCCAGGTAGCTTCGCTGTTTCTCCAGTAACACCTCTGCAATGGCATCAATATGGTGATGCTGGGTTTTGCTCTTGTTTGCCAAGTTGCACAATATCAAAATAATAAATTATTTGGCAAGGTTCTGCTAGGAGCTAAATCTCAAGCCGCCATCTCAGTTGATCACGTGACTCCCAGCATGTAACTCTCCTTAAAACTACAAATGGACTTTCTTGCATTTCTGTTTGTGTATGGATTGATTACACAAAAAGGATACCGTGTGTTGATTATTGAATTTTAGAGGTACTGGTAGGCATATTTTATTAACTTTACAGGAAGGCGAGAAATGACTTGGACAGAGGCATTAAAGAGGCAAAAGGTCTGTATGGGAACAGGTTGGCAAGTCAATTCAATGACAACAAAGACACTCGGCAGCTGTGGCAAGGGCGCAAAGGCGCAGAGATTTCCATCCTCATCCACAGACCAGGTACCCCAGCTATCCACCACAGAGATTAAGAGGGTATTTTCCAACATCAACCCTCGAAAGGCCACTGGACCAGACAACCTACCAGGCCGGGTGCTGAAAGACTGTGCAGAGCAACTAAAGGATGTTTTCACAGATATTTTCAACACCTCCCTCAGTCAAGCCAAAGTACCTGCCTTTTGGAAGAGCGCCACCATCATACCCGTGCCTAAAAAACCTAGCCCATCCTGCATGAACGATTATCGGCCTGTGGCCCTTACCCCAGTCGTCATGAAATGCTTCGAGAGGCTTGTCATGGAACGCATAAAAGCAGGCCTCAGTCCCAACCTGGATCCATACCAGTTTGCCTACAGACCTAACTGGTCTACAGAGGATGCCATTTCCACCATGCTCCACTTCACTCTGTCGCATCTGGATAACAAAAACACCTATGCCAGGATCCTATTCATAGACTTTAGTTCTGCCTTCAATACCATCATACCACAGCAGCTGGTGGAGAAGCTGAAGGATTTGAATGTGGATACTGGCACCTGTAACTGGATCCTGGATTTCCTGACACAGAGGAGTCAAACAGTTAGAGTTGGCAACAACATCTCAGAACCTATTGGAGTTAATACAGGATCTCCCCAGGGCTGCGTTCTGAGCCCTTTACTGTTTACTCTCCTCACACACGACTGCACGGCCAGATTTAAAGGCAACCACATAATAAAGTTCGCGGATGATACCACTGTGGTCAGCCTCATCACTGACGACGAGGAAGCTGCCTACAGAGAGGAGGTGAAGCAGTTGGCAATCTGGTGCAAAGCGCACAATCTCGCCCTGAACGTGGAGAAGACAAAGGAGATGATTGTCGACTTCAGAACGAGGACAAGGCCACCACACCAGCCAATGAATATCGATGGAACAGCTGTGGTAAGGGTAACTAGCACAAAATTCTTAGGAGTACTGCTGACAGACAACCTAGCCCCAAGCAGCAACATCACTGCCATCACTAAAAAGGCCCAGCAGCATCTCTATCCCCTCCGTCAGCTGAAGAAAGCTGACCTTTCCACCACGGCCCTGACCGTGTTCTACAGGGGCACCATCAAGAGCCTCCTCACCTACTGCTTCACCTCCTGGTACGGGAACAGCACAGCAGAGGAGAAGAAACAGCTGCATAGGACTGTGAGAACAGCAGAGAAGATCGTTGGTACTACGCTGCCATCCCTGGGAGACATGTATCAACTGCGCTGTCTGAGGAGAGCCACTGGTATCCACACACCCCTCTCACAGCCTCATCTCCCTACTGCCGTCCGGCAGAAGATACAGGAGTATCACTGCCAGGACGGAGAGGATGAAAAACAGTTTCTTCCCGTATGCGATCAGACTTTTTAATGCCAATCTCTGTAGGAGATAGACGATATGAACTATCACCTGAACTGATATGTTTTTATGATCTTTTTTGGGGGGGTTTATCATTCAGTTTTAGCTATATAGTAGAGTTCTTTGCACTGTCTGTTTTATTCTTTTTACGAATTGTTGTCTTAAACCGGGAGAAACATAATTTCGTTTACTTTTTCTGACACTGCTTTGCAGATGGAAAATGTGAATGACAAATAAAGCAATCTTGAATCTTGAATCTTGAACTTTGACTAGAGCCAGGCTGGCTGTTTTTCTGTTTATCTGTCTCTTCCTAAAGCATAGACATAAAGGTAGCATCAATCTTCTTATCTAGTTGTTGGAAAGAAAGCAAATGATCAGAGTTCCCAAAGTTTTGAAATATTTCTTTAAGATTTGAATGCAATTTTTCAGGTGGTTAGCCTGCAAATCTTACAGCTTTAGCATACTCTTTATTGATGCAGCCTTAATTCATCTGCTCTCTGTCTTGTGATCTAAATTTCAAACTTAAAATCTCTCAGCATATCCTTCCTTCTTCTTCTTCCTTCTCCCATGATAGAAGAAGGACATGGAAGTGTTGCGTGGCTACTTGTCCCTCCACCAGGCTGGGGATAACCTCACATTGAAGTGGACACCCAATCAGCTTATCAATGGCACACTGGGAGACTGTGACCTAGAGAAGAGGTAGCTAAAAACACACATTATATATTTATAGATAATATATAACTGATCTACCTCCTCCTTATGATAACAATGTGCATTTACAATGCATGAAATGCAACAACTCTCTCTGAAGCTTCCCTTTACACTTTGACTTACTTTCCTAATCCAATACATTTCCCTCTCTGTCAGTATCTACTGGGACTATGCACTGACGGTCCCTCTGCGCCAGATAGTCTGTATCCACTGTCACCAGCGCCGTGAGTATACTGCTACTTTCCCACAGTACACCCTCATTCAGTCGTCTTTGCACATAAAGTCATATCACACTGCATCATCACCTTATATTAAGAGCTCTCTGTCATTAAGGGACTATGTTCCATAAACTGATATCACATGTAAATAAGATAAGATATCCGTTCTGTCCTTTTTCTCTTTTTCTTCTTCTATCTCATTTTTGGGTAATGTTTTTTTTTTTTCACAATATTTCAGCTGACTGTGGCGGTACACTGGTTCTGGTCAGTCAGGATGGGATCCAGCGGCCACCCCTCCACTTCCCCCCTGGTGGTCACCTCCTTGCCTTCCTCTCCTGTCTGGAAACAGGGCTTTTACCACGGGGTCAGCTGGAGCCCCCCCTCTGGTCCCAGAAAGGCAAGGTGTGTCACTCTGTTAGAGTTGTTTTGACTTGTAAACTTAAATTGACATTTATATGAATGCCTGGCCTGCCAGTGTCAATACTGCAGGTAAGACATGGACAAATTCATAGAAGATGCTTCAAAACCAAAATAAAAATACAAATAAAAATAAATCACTCAACTGTTTATTTAATGTAAATGCACCCATCATGCTAATCTACAAAGAAAGGTTGTAACAAAGAGGACTGTGTTTGCTTCCCTAATGGAGATGTCAATGTGCCAATTTTGGCATCAATATTCATGAAACCATATGCAAAGTGCCTACAGTTCCCAGTGATTGGACCTGTCTCAAATTCTACGTTTCTAATTTTGGGTGGGGGGATCTAATGATGCTTGTTGCTATCGATATAATTTAGTTTTATAATTATTATATTAGAAATAGCACTTACCTATTTGTGTGTACTTTTTGTTGGCTACTGGTGAATAAAACCAGATAACTTTCACCCAAGTTAGTGGCTTCATTAGTTTCTATTTGCTGGATGCAAGTGGGAGAGAAGTACCATGTCCAGTGTGATTTGAATTATTGAATTATTGTCTCCCTTCTATTGAAGTATGTGTTCAGATGACACTCAACTGAGGCTCATTCAATTAACTCAATTTGTAGCCAGTGTTAACCTGTTGTAAATATAGCTGTGCCTCAAGTTTCCAGCAGATCACTGCTGACTAAGTAGCATTGTGTGATTGTGGCATCAGACCAAAGTGAACGTGCCAGAAGTCAAGTTGTTATTCAAAGCAAAGAGGAGCTTTCTCAGTGTCAAATCATGGCTAGACTAAAGATTTCTAAGGGGGCAGTGCATAGAGCTCTCAAACACTTATCTTATTAACACAGAATCTGGATCACTTGTATCCAAAGCACGATTAGGCAGAGCAAAAGTGACCACACCATCAGTAGATCAATACATCAATTGAAAAGCAACTTCATCACACATATAAAATTTTAAAATCATCAAATTTCATGTCTGACAGAGAAATAGTGCAGAATCTTAAATATTTCTTCTTCATTTTACATGTATTTTTAAATGTTTTTTGAATCCTCAAACTTTCTGATTATTTCCAGGTTTACGTGAAAAAATTAAACATGGCCTCAGACTTATATCTGAAGAACTCTTGCATTTTCAAAAATATATCCAAAATGTTTTGATTTGTAAAGCACAGTGAAAGCACAAAGCAGAACCTAAGTTCCCCTGTTGGAAAAATTATTTTCTACACTTTAATGCATTCGCGTGTGTTCTGCAGGGGAAAGTGTTCCCTAAACTGAGGAAGAGAAGCAATGCTGCCAGGCTCCTTGACCAGGACAGGAACGGTGAAGAGCAGACAGCTGCTGACTACGTGTTTCGCATCGTCTACCCTGGATACCGCTATGACGCTAGTAAGTAGCTCTTGTAACACTGTCATGCACACTGGTAGAAAGCATCCCCAAAGGCAGTAGTGGCTGCACACAACAAAAATATAATCTTCCCTCTACGGTTAACACTGTGATTGCTTTTGCCTTTTGTGCATTAAGTACTGTATATCTGCTTGAAATGTATGTTCCCATGACTTGATTACAGAGTACGGGTGTAGTGTGGTGTTTTTCCCATGATGATCTTCCCGAGGACTGTGGGGTGGCACTGTTCTAACTGTGTTCTCTGTTATCCCACTGGTGCAAGCAGTCACTATAAACTACCACCACACAACGGGCAGCCGTGCTCCGTCGCTGGATGATGACGAGGAAGAGGAAGATAGGCTCCATGCTATGATCTCAATGATCTGCTCGCGGAACCTCACAGACCCTAATGTCATGAAAGGTTTTTATCACCTTAACACACCCACCCAACCCCACCACCACCACCCCCACTCCTGCCCCTCCTGAGACCTCACCCCAGTTTCAGATGTTCCTCCCACTTCCCACCCCGTCATGCCCCCTCAGGCTCTGCTCCCTTCCCCCTCCCAACCCCACCTCCCCCAGCTTCGTCTGCCTGTGTTTGTGCAGCCTGAGGATGAGCCCAACAGTGTGGAGTAGGCGGGGGTTGGCTGTGTTAACAAGGATATGGGGAAGCTCAGGTTGTTCAACACAAAACTGAAAAGCAAAGTTGCTTAAGATTTTATGATGACGGGATTATGCACTTATATTACTTACTAATATATGCACATATATTAGTCATATTAAAAATAAAGAACCATGCCACACGATTGACAGCCTCTAACTGCCTCTAAATTTATACCAACAGTTTTGAATTAGTGTAGGAAATCTACTAGCTTTTTTCCAGCACAAAGAGACACTGAAAATACAGCCGAAGTGACTCTTCTTTAAGTGAAAAAAGATTTAAACAGACTGAAAAATGGATGTGAAATCTGACCTCCTGCCTGTCATAATAAAAATGATTTGAAGCAACGGGCCTTGAATTAGACATGTGGTCTTGATTGAATTCTGTGTCATCATTGTCATCTGTTATCTCTATCGTGGTGTTAATAATTATTCCACTGATCAAATTTTGGCACAGAATTAGCAATTAGCAAACCAGCTTTTCAGACTTTTTAGTTAATTCTTCATTTAATTGACACTTCACTACACTACACTTGATTCTGCTTTCATCAGCCTGTTTCCACCCACAGAAGCGGTGGTTTACTCAGCACCGAACAGTAGACAAAGTTAACATCCAGCTGGTGAAGAAAGTTGAGCATGAAACTGCTCAAGAGCCAGAGGTTTTCCTCAGTAGTTTGTGTGCCCAAGTCATAATCAAAAAATTGTTATTGTTATTACTGTAACTGTTATTGTACCTTTGAGAGTATTAAATCAATGTACAACAATATATTTCCAATAGCAATTGTGGCGAAACACAACCTTCACAAGTCCACTTCTGCACATGTGCCCTCATAGAGACAGTCCCAAAATAGAGAGAAAGTAAAGCCAACAGAGGTGCGACAAATAAAGTTCATGAAACAAAATGTGCGCCATACTTCCAACAATAACCACAAACATTTACATTTTTAGGAGGGTGTGTAACCTTTACATAAAACCCAAATATACTCATGTATGCAATTTTCAATGAACATACTGACAACATATCAGGAACACTTAAAGAACCTAGGAAACATGACAGTGGAAGTGCTAACCTGTATCCTGCAGAGTAAAAGTCTGTGCTTGTGTTTCATACAGACTTCTGTATGAAATGAACATGAACAGGGCATTGAACATTCAGAATGTTCAATGCCCTGTTCATAATATAGCACAACACACTACTACACTATGATATGTTACTTTGGAGCCACACACCATTGCATTTGTATTGTTTTGTGCCAGGGGTACAGCAGGCTTTAAAGTTCATAGCATGTTTCACTCAATGTCGACCAGTATGTATTATCAAACACTCATACTGTTCTGTGTATCAAGGTATCATCAAACCCTAATGTCCAGTTTGAAACGTAGCAGTGAGCTGTCAGCACAGTCTCCTGGGTGTCAGAATGTCACTGAAAGACAGGAAGAAGAGCAGCATGTGGAAAAGGAATGCAAAGGAGGAAGCCTAAGGGAGTGAACAAGTCCTCATCATGCACCATCTTGACCACATTAACAATAGCATGTCATTTGGCAGCCAGATGAATCCTTTTAATTTAAGATCATTTGTAGAGCCAGATAAAACACAGTCTCCGTCTAATCTACCCATTCCATAGCATTTACTCAACAATGCAAAAATATGTTTCAGCTTTTATGGAGGTTGGATTTGCTCTGTAGGTTCCTCCTCTGCTGTCACCTTAAGTCCCTGGACATTGTAATATGGCACAATAACACCTTGTCTTTAGAAAATGGCAGCTTTGTAACAGATATTGTAGGCATCCAGTTAATGCCACAGACTCCCCCTAAATCCTTCCTGCGTAATTTAACTCTCTCTCTCTCTCTCT
>JBBMOC010000061.1:2058596-2098600 GCA_037975185.1 Centropyge bicolor | reverse complement strand
CTCTCTCTCTCTCTCTCTCTCTCTCTCTCTCTCTCTCTCTCTCTCTCTCTCTGTCACTTCTCCTTCCTCTCACTGCTCAGAGAGCCAGTTTAATGCAGTGGTTTGGCAGGTATCCTTACGCAAGTCTGTGAAACACACTCTGGAAACACACACTGTCAAATGAACAGACTTGTTTTATAGAGAGTGTTATGAAACACAGTGACTGGACACGTCTTTCGCCTGGTTTCATCACTGGTACACAGATTCTGACTTCCCCAGGTCTCCTTGTTTAGGTGGAGGCCTTTCTGGCTACTTTGCATTCTGGAATTTGTAGTGCTGACTGCCTTACAGTTCTAAGAGGATGGAGCATGCCTCAGCACTGTTGGGTTTACGCTGTCTTGGCGAAGAATTGCTTTGATAATTTGCTTAGTTTTTTTGCACTCCTTTGATTTGACTTCATTCTGTTTCCTTCTATTTTGTCCTTTCATTTCTCACTTGCAACATGCTTGACAATTTTTGCATGGGAAATATGCACCTGTTTCATTGTTTTTTAAAGAACAACTATGTGTTTCTGTGTATTTGTGATGGGAAATCCTTTCTCACAGTTTCCTCTGTTCCTTTTGATTTTTCTCTCTCTTCTCTGACTTCCTCAATTGTTTCTCCTCTGTTTGTGCAGTCATTTGCTACGATGCTGTTCACTGTAATTCTTCACGAACCCCGACACCCACCCCCAGCCACCTGCCACCCCCCACCCCTCTCATTACGGTCCTGTGGGGTTCCGCAGTAGTAGAGACGTGGAGTCCTTGTGTGAGCAGGGTTGCATTACTGATCCCAAAAACAGCTGTTGATCATGTCTAGTCCTAAAGTAAACAGGGGGGAGACCAAATGTTGGTCTCGCTCCAGCATTATTTCTGTTTGCTTTTTTCGTTCTTAATATTATTTTGGTTTTTGGGGTTATTGAACAACCAAAGCACAGCTTCATATTTATGACAGGTCATCAGCTCCAACCTGAAGAATTAAGGTGAAGAGCATTTATTTAATGTTGAAGTTTTTATGATTTTTTTTCCTCCCCGTTGTGTGCCCTTTTACTGGTGTCCGTTTGTTTTTGTTCTTTATAAAAGAATTTCTTTTGATGTCTCTTGTCTTGTTCTGGCTTTATGCATCCTGCATGGCCTGAGCCTCAGCCTTGTCCCAGCCTTCTCCTTTTCTATCAGCTCCTTCACTTCCTCTCTTGTACTTTTCTACTTCCTCCTCTCTCCTGTTTGTCAGGAGCGTCTCTGAGCTTTGCTGTCTCTTCTGCCTCGCCTCTGAATGAACTGAACCAACATGGCTTCCCTGCATCCTGTCTGCCTGTCTCTCCCACAGCACCGTTCCTGCTTCCTAAGCCGTCCCCTCCATTTTTGGTTTCCTCTCTGCACTTGTTTTTCCAGCTCTCACGTGAAAAATGAGTGTAAATCTTTCATCCATCTACTCATCTCTTGATGTCATGAATAACAAAGAACAATGAAAGATGTATTTATGGTTGAGCTGAGGGACCTATGTCATAATATGTAAGGCATGGAACATAGCAAGTGTGAAGCAGATTTAAAGGCACCAAGGCTAACAAAGAGTGTAATATATAAAACCAGCGATGTCCATTTTGTCTCCGAGCACTGAGACCTCTCTCTGTCTTCTCACTTTTGCCCTCTCTCTGGGTTAGACCACGGGGAGATGATGGAGATGCAGGGTTTCGGAGGCAGTCCGTTGTCATGGCAACAGACAGAAGTAACCACTCACGAGTCCCTGTGCCAGTCCTGCTCTACAGCCGCTAGCAACGTATCATTTGACTACCCAACCGGCTGTACTTGCATACATGACCCATCTGACATTCACACGTAGGTCCTGTGAAATGAGATTTCATGATGCCCTAAATCTTTTTTTGAAAGAATCTAAGCAAGTGATTCCTGTGATTCCTGAAATACAATAACAATTTGTATCTTTGTGAGGGTTGCTCAGATGTTGCAATAATTATTGACTTTGTCTTTTAAGATAGTAAGTGAAGCTTTTTAAATGGAATTCTAAGGAGTCTGAGATTTCATGGAGGCAGTAGCTAGTTCTTCTAACCTTTAGAAAAAGAAAATCCATTAAGGCACTTTGCTTCAGCCATGGCAGTGGGTCAAGCAAATGTTTAAAAAAGAAGCCTTTACAAATCAGACAGTGGCTGAGGAATAATGAGTGATTTCTTTTCTTTCTACCAGTATTCCTCTTAAGATGCTCTGCCAGAACATGAAGAGGCAGATAGTCTCCAGAGCCTTTTATGGATGTGAGTACATCATGTTACCCCTGCCCAGTATTCATACATTCATTTCTAGCTGTTTTCCCAATATTGTGATTGTGTCATTAATTGTACGATACAACACATATTAACCACGGACACATACACTCCATACTTACACAAGTGAAGATGATACAATTTTCAGTTTTACTTAGTGTGGTGTATGGTTACAGTTTTATGCAGACACATATAACATAATGCATAATAGTCTTTCTATCAGTATGTTAAAAGCTGGTTATTCATCTTTTTAGAGAATATCTTGTGTGTTGGACCAGTGGTTAGGATTCAGTGCTCTCACTGTCAAGACCTGGGTTTGATTCGTGCCAAGGGTATGCTCACGCACCTGTGTGAGCGTGTTGGCGCCTTGTCGTGGCAGCCTGAATGGAAATTTCCATGTGGGACTAATAGAGAGATTAAAAAATAATAATAATAATAATAACAATAATAATCTTCCAGTGACTTTTTTTTTTCAGTTGCCTCCCAAGGGACTGTTTCTCTGCTTTTATTTCAATATTTATGTGTAACACAATAGAGTCTAGCAAGCAATACACACACATTTGAATGTAATGCATATAGTTATACAAAGAATATATATACTCCCAGGTTTTTTTTGCTTTAGGTTAATATTCTACCTGCAGGAAAGAGTAGCAACATTTCACTGCTGGCTTCCACCTGAGAGCACAAGTGATTTAATGTGATTCACAAAATAATCTATGGCTAAATGCAGCAGCTGCTAGATAAAGTAGTAAGTTTTCAACTGTAATGAAATATTGCTCTGAATATTGCATGTAGTAAAGACTCTGCAATACAGAGTAGTTTTTAATTACAACACAGTTTGAAGAGCATATTGTATTACCAGTAGTTAGCCAGCCAGTTTACTGAACTCTTCTTAATAATACAAAGAAATACAACTTTTAGTTAGCAATTAATAGCAGGTTCACACGATATTCCAAATACAGTACAGTACAGGAATTCCTTGTTCCTGTAAATAGTGATTAAAGATCATTTACATTATACTGAATTTTACCTGAAACCTATGAGTTTGAGGACATATTAGTGTATGCTGTTCTTTCTTTACATCACATGACCACAGAGTTCTTTTTAGTCATTTGTGGTTTTAATAGATGGTTTCATTTTCATTCTTGACAGAAACACGTTTTATTCGTTTAGTATTATAATTCCACCGCTATCATTTCTGTATTTAAATGAATGTCTTATGAGAGGTTTGCCTTTTGCTGAGGTTTCTCACTCCCACACCCCAAGTTGGAGGTTTATTGTTATCATTTTATCATATGACACTGATTTTCAAAGGATAGAGGGATTTGTGTGTTGTATAGATTGTAGAGCCTTCTGAGACAAACCTAGGATTTTGGGCAATATAAAAAAAATGACTGGACTTTAGGAGTGCTTGGTGTCAGCAATGTGTGTCTGTCTATGTCTCACCTGTGCTAGGGCTAGCTTACTGTCGACACCTGTCCACTGTGCGGACTCACCTATCAGCTCTGGTCAACCACAACATTGTTCCTCCAGACAGACCCTGTGAGGCATCCGGAGGCCTCAGCAAAGAGTTGTGGAGCAAATACCAGAAAGACTGCAAGGTGGGTCACAGGAGAGAGGTTTGTACAGTAGTTAACTGTGAGGCTCAAAGAGAAAAGAAATATAGGAGAGTGATTTACCTCTGCCAGTAAGCAAATTACAGCATCATAACAAGAGTCTTTATCTTCTTCCTGCACCATATGATACCCCTCGACCTGCAGCTCAAGTGAAGTGAAAAGCCAGAGTTCACGGCAGATTGCCATGTCACCATTGAGTCAACGTCCCAGGAGTCCCAGAGATGATGTTCAGGGTTAGGGTGTTTTTCAGCACTTTGAAATATGGCATCATCATGAGGAATCAGTGTTTGCACCTTGTGGTGCCGCTGGCCCCCTGATTTTTGTTTAACCACAATAAAACCATACACAGTGGCTATCACACCTAATGACTAATGATAGATGACCCTGTACCACACATACTATAACACACCTTTTGGCTAAATGTGTAAGTCAATGTCTTGTGTAACTAATTGCATGTCATGTTCACCCTATGAAGAATTAAAAATAATAGGGATCCTCATTTCATTTCATTTCATCATCATTTCATCACACAACCTTATGGCTGGCCAACTTTGGCCCACAGGCCCCACTTTGGGCAGCCCTGCGTAAGCCATTTTGAAACCTTCATTACCTGAGCTGTTGTAATTAATGATGGCGTATTTAGATACTTTTCTTAAATAAAAGTAGCAATGCTTAAATGTAAAAATACTTAATTACAAATAAATGTCTGACAATCAAATTTTTACACAGGAAAAAGTACAGACATATTAGCAGCAAAATGGACTAGATGTGTACATTGAACTTTGTTTATGTATTATAATATATCTTTTATTATTTAAGGGTATTACTATTTATGGTTTGTCTGAAAAAAGCTTTGATCTGGAATGTCACTAATTACTACAGCTGTCTGTGAAGTGAAAAATACAATATTCCAACTTAAAATGAGGTGTAATAGAAATATAACATAGCATAAAATGTAAATACATAGGCACTCTAACTTTTTGTAATTGGTTTGGAGCACTATGAGGTCTCACTCTGTGTTTTTGCTCCCTGTTGTTGCTTTGAAAATGAATGTGAATGTGCTGATTGTCAGAGTTATTTAAACATCAGTTCACACTGTTAAATGTTTTTAGACTTTGTAGAGCTTTTCTAACTTTATACTTGAGCATCAGTTACCAGTTAGTTAAATGTGTTTCTATTATTCTGTCGTCCCCTCGTATATGGTATATCCATCTTCGCTGTATATTAATTTCAAGTCAGGGATCATGTAGTGCTCCTACAGCCTCCACCCCTCTCCGTTCTCTCATGAAAATTTAATGAAATTCAGTGAAAAGAAGTCTCATTACAGTGTGGAGTATGATACTATTGTAGCTATTAAAGCAGTGCCTGTTTCATTCATCAGTTCCAACAAAGTCATCATTACTAATTTACACTCTATTCATATCTGTGTCCTTCATCTTCTGCACTCATCTACGTCTTCCCCTTTATGGATCGGATGCTCACTCTTTTTCTCTCTCTTTCATTATTGATGCGTTTCCTTTTCCTCTTGTTCCTCTCACTACTCCCACAAGGCTTCTTCTTCCTGTCATCTTTCTTCTTCTTTTGGTTTATATTCCTATTAACCTTTCTGTGTGTATGTGTGTGTGTAGAACTATAAGGAACTGGAGCTGTTAAGGCTGGTTTATTATGGCGGAGTACAGCACGACATCAGGAAGGAAGTCTGGCCTTTCCTGCTGGGACACTACAAGTTCGGCATGGGCAAAAAGGACATGAGCCAGGTACAGCACATAGTCAGAGACGGTCCAAATTTGTCTCTTCATTTGAAAAGCAATGTGTGATTGCCTTTTTTTTCCTATGAAGATTGATGCGAAGATCAGCGAACGCTACCAGCAGGTGATGCGGGAGTGGAAGGCCTGTGAGGTGATTGTCAAGCAGAGGGAGAAGGAGATGCAGTCGGCCATCTTTGCCAAGCTCTCCTCAGGCAGCAGCATCGACAGCCATGTCCTGCGACTGGTTCACAGAGACTCTACACTCAGCAATGAGGTGAAGAAACCCAACACAATAGGACAGGGAGGGGTGTCAAACTCAATTTCATTGTGGGCTACATCAGCGTTAGGTTTGCCCTCAAAGGGCCGGTTGTAAATTCAAGACAATACTATTGCATCTATTTCACATAATTGCCTCTGCATTTGATTAATATTGATTTTATAACAATTATAATAAGCTCTAATGGCAAAAATCTTGTAAGCAGACATCCAAGCATGCAACAATTATGTATTGAAAATTTAACCCTCCTATTATCCTCAAATATTACTAACACTTTTCACCCTTGGGGTCAATTTAACCCCATGGATATTTCCCTCCAAAAAAAATGATTTGCAGATTATTATTGACCATTTTTGTGTCAGCCACTTTGTGTATTTGTTGAAAACATAAATAACCCCTTGATAATGAAATCTTGACCTTTCCTCTAGCGCCACCATCAGGACAAACAGGCCCAACAGGCCAAAATTGGAAATAATTTATCTTGAAAAGTTTTCTTCCAAATCTTCTCAAATTTACTGACAACCTTAGTGACCACAAGAGTATGAACCCTGTCGGTTTTGGTGATGATATGACGTTTCCTGCAGTGCCACCATCAGGTCAAACTTTCAGTTTTAGAGTTCGTGTATATTGAAAATCTTTCATCCAAATCTTTTCTAATTTGGGGTGCACATTCATGATTCCTCTTATAAACATATTTACTTACTTATTTGCTGTTTGGTTGTTTTTGTATTGCTGTTGCTTCACCTTTAGATTTGGAAACTCCTGCCAACATGAGCAAGCCAGTGTAGGCTTCCAAGTCAAATACATCCAAGTCTTTCCAACTGTCCCCATACAAACGCTTCCCCTCTAAATTTGTCATCCCAAGAACAATATTTTCAACCGATGGTGTTATGAAGTGCTCAAATGATGATTTGATGTCTTCAACATGGCTGACTGCATATCTGTTGGGGCCTTGAACCATTTTGATAATATTAGCAGCGCTAAGTCTACCCTGCTGTTGAAGTGGGGAAAGGGACCATACTATGGTGAGAGAATAGATAGAATAGTCACAAAATTGACCCCAAGGATAATAGGAGGGTTAAACAAATTTGTGTCGGCAAACAAATTTGCCGCTATGCTGCCAATGAGTGTCTTGTGCGTCACTAATTAGACCCCCCGGCTACAACAGGTAACACGGAACTATAAAAACATCTAAATTATTAATTCAGTGTGAAGGTAATACAAGATTAAGATTACAATACATACTTTTTATGGCAGAGGATGCTACACACAGGTTTTGAGAATGTTCATAAAAATAAACATATATAAAAATAACATATTTACTCAGCTACACATTCACATTCTTTCAGACATGGGAACATAGCCAATAACTAACCAAAACCTATATGCTTCATCAGTTTTATTTTTTCAATTCTAAGTTCCCCTCAGCATGTGAAAAAAGTTGTATAATGTCTTCTGTGGATCTAGAGGAGCTTTGTTAAGCCTGAGAAAATAACCCTGATTGTGTAATAGTGCTGTTATTAAGATTATCATCAAGTTTTATTTATGTTTAATTTTAAAAGTGTTGGAATAATTAACTTGCAACCAGATTCAACCAAAAAACAAAAGCATCCTATCGCCAGTGGTGAAGTCGTGAACCGTACGATTTATGATCCTACACCGTGCGTCGCTCCCCTCACTGCCCCTCCTCTGTCGCTTCTAAAGTTCCTTCCTTCTTCAGGTGTTTATGTCGGTGGACGAGCCAGATGCGGGAAGCCAGGAGACCCCCAGTGGAGAGGACAGTACACCCACCATGACTACCCTGGTTCCCCCCGCAGCCCTTCCCCAAGAGGAGCGCCCTCTGGTGGAGTTTGACTCCCCCGACTCCGGTCTTCCCTCCTCCAGAAACTACTCAGTGACCTCTGCTCATTCCCAGATCCTGTCCAGCATAGACGATGGTCAGAGTACGGAGGAAGAAGGGGGGGGCGGGGAGGAGGGCAGGACTCCTGTGCTGGGGGGGCATCAGGACTCTCTGACTGAGGATAGGCTGTGCACTCAGCTGGACAAACTGGTGACCCATGGAGCGCCTGCAGAGGGGATATCACCTTCACTTTCCTCATATACGGTGTGTCTAGTATGTGGATGTCTGTTTTCATGTCTGTTTGTTGAATTCTGACTGCAACAAGACGTTTTTTCAGATATCTTGCTGTGACCAAAAGTAGCAAATGGACAGACTGAGGTTTGCTCATAGTAACACATAAAAGGCCAAAGGAAGAATAAAAACTGATTTATGCTTAATCACTCACTAATGTTGACAATTTTTCTTTGTGTAGATTGAGCTGTTGGACACCGTCGCCCTCAACCTTCACAGGATAGACAAAGATGTGCAGCGCTGTGACCGCAACCATTATTATTTCACCACAGCCAACCTGGACAAACTACGCAACATCATGTGCAGGTATGTGAAAGAAGTATCAGGATCCTGCTTTATTGCTATATTAAATATTTTTATATGAACAATGGATCCAGTGACTTATCATGTAAAAGATTCTGCTTTTAGTTACAAACCCCTCAGCTCTATGGAGCTTTGTAGCACCTTTCAGCTCATGGATTTGATTTTACAGCCGCCCTCAACTTTAGCATTTTGATTTACTCTCATTCATTTGATCATTTTTCTTTTTAACAGGCAGCTATTTTCAGCAAAAAAATCTCTGATAAAGCCACTATACATTTCCTGCTCTGTACCATAGAACAGGCAGTTATAAAGCCAGATATTCTCTCAGCAGTTTGTGTGAATACTGAGTTTACATTCACCTGAAGTTTATGCGTGAAATATAAATCACCAAATAACTCATCAATGTAGCTGTCAGAAAACTGTGGTGGAGTGAAATTTACAGTATTTCTCTTTGAATTGTCAATGTATTTAGTAGAAAAAAGTGGACAAAATTAAAATTTTCTCTTCAATGCAGTACTTGAGTTTCATTCCAGCACACACAAACACCCCCCCCACACACACACACACACAGTGTAATATATACATTAAGAATGTTGAGTTGAATTTGATTTGTTTGTCTTGTATGTCTCCTTCTTGCCTGCAGCTATGTGTGGGAGCATTTAGAGATGGGCTACGTTCAGGGTATGTGTGACCTGCTCGCTCCACTCATGGTCATCCTGGATGATGGTGAGAAGAAGGAATCATTATACAATTGTATATCACCTGACTGTAATTATTGTAAATAGCACAGATGAAAAATAGCCCCAGTAGTCATTACAGAATTGGAGATAATAGGCCTCATTTAATAAAAAATAAAATAAATACACTACATACTTGCATGACAAATGTAATAGCATCCATGTGAGGTTTTATACATGAACGCGAAATTTAGTTGTACAACAAACATCACACACAAGGAAGTTAAGGTGAACAGTCTGGTAAAGTTTTCTTTTCTTTTCTTTCCTAATTCAAATTAAGTTAAGTTTTTCAGTATTATTTGTTGCCAGGAAAAAAACTCAGTTTGTTAATGTGATGAGTGTCATGGCTACATGATCCTATTTTCTTCCTATGTGCGTTGTGTGTGTGTATGTGTGTCAGAGTGTCTGGCGTACAGCTGTTTCACTCAGCTAATGAAGAGGATGAGTCAGAACTTCCCTAATGGCGGAGCCATGGACACACACTTTGCTAACATGAGGTCACTGATTCAGGTGATGGATATCTTGTAGTGCGCGGGTGTGTGTGGTGTGCGTGTGTGTGTGGTGTGTGTGTGTGTGTGTGTGTGTGTGTGTGTGTGTGTGTGTGTGTGTGTGTGTAAGGGGGGGGGGGGGGGCAATTGGGGACAAAAAGTGGTGTCCTCAATTTGGAAGACTGTGATTTTTAGGTCAACTGTTATTGTTAGGTTAANGGGGGGGGGGGGGGGGGCAATTGAGGACAAAAAGTGGTGTCCTCAATTTGGAAGACTGTGATTTTTAGGTCAACTGTTATTGTTAGGTTAAGGGGTGTCAAGCTCAATTTCATCTTGGGCCACATTAGCACTAGGTTTGCCTTCAAAGACACAACTTTTTTTCATTTTTCAATACATAATTGTTGCACAATTAGATGTCTACTTGCAAGATTTTTGCTATTAGAGCTTATTATAATTATTATAAAATCAATATTAATCAAATGCCGAGGCAATTTTAATTAACCTCTGGGTTAGGGTTAGGTTAAGGTCAGGTAGTCCTTCAGGTTAGTCTCCAGGAAATGAATGTAAGTCTGTGTAAATTCCCCAAAAGTGAAAAGTAAAGACTCTGTGTGTGTGTGTGTGTGTGTGTGTGTGTGTGTGTGTGTGTGTGTGTGTGTGTGTGAGTGTGTGAGAGAGAGAGAGAGAGAGAGAGAGAGAGAGTCACTTTTTCTAAAACCCATTAATGTTCTCTCTTCTCTTTCTCTGATGTCAGATCCTGGACTCAGAGCTGTTTGAACTGATGCAGCAGAATGGAGATTACACTCACTTCTACTTCTGTTACCGCTGGTTCCTGCTGGACTTCAAGAGAGGTGAACAACACATCCTTTACTCTCAGTTTCTTCTAATCTCTAACTCACTGATTTGTGTTCTTCAAACTGCTTTTAGTCATTTTGACTTTTGGGGGACGGAAAGACTCCTAAAACTTTCTAAAAGGTAGAAAACTCCACAAAACCACAAAGAAGAATAAATAAAAAAGAAGTGATGAAATGGCAACATATGTACATCCTCATGAGATCTACCATTACGTAGCCTGGAGACAACAGAGGTGAGACCAGACCAGACCAAAACAATGTCCTATTGCCTTAAAGAGTGAGAGTAAATACTGTACCAAGTGATGAGCACTTGGTTAATTCAGTAAATAGTGTCACTCTTGGTGTGACAGATTCAGCACCTTTTTCACATGGCTCTTAATGATGATTTTCTCCCTGTCAGCTACATTATGTCTGATATTTCTAATAAAAGCAGGACTGCCTTAAAGGGCTAAAAGTGAAGTCTTCACTGTCACATGTGATAAAATGACCATAATATATCTGCAGTGACTCACTTTTGTCTTTGACCATGAACAGAACCACAGGAACACGTTGCAGCATTTCAGAAAGACTGATAAAAGCTGATTCAGGCTTCTTAAAAATGCTGGTTATGAAAATGTGTGTGTCTGTGTGTGTTTGTGCCTGTGTATGTGTGTGCAGAGCTCCTGTACGAGGATGTGTTTGCGGTGTGGGAGGTGATCTGGGTGGCTCCCAGGATTTCCTCACAACACTTCGTCCTCTTCCTGGCCTTGGCCCTGGTCACAGTTTACCGCGAGATCATCATTGACAACAACATGGACTTTACTGACATTATCAAATTCTTCAATGGTAACAGAAATTCATATTCAGTGTAGTGTGTGTGTACATTTTGTGGGTTGCTTATTTCTCACTATCTGTCATGGTTGCCATCAGTGGACAACAGACATTTACAGTTTGTTGTTACCCATTTTATTTTGTTGTGAAATGCGTGTAATGATGTAACAAAACTGAGTTTGTGTAGTGTAGCAACATTTTATTATTCTGTATTTTCTAAAAAGCATGAATAAGTAAATTCAGTGTCAGCCTACTACAAGCCTATAATGCCACTTCCTCATGAAACAATATATCATTATCTATGTTAAATTGGCTTTCTCTGCACACAGGGAAAGTGCTGTCTGCAGTATTTTGTATCATCTGCTGATGCCAGAATAAACTATAGGCCTCTTTTTTAACTTTATTAAATAAGTCACCCAGAATAGATGAGAGACATTATTGCTGGATGACGGAAGGGCCAGAATGAGTGATTCTAATTATTTCTAATTTAAAGCCATTCCACTGCAGGAAATATTTGGACAACCAATTCTTAGTTTCAGTGCAATGTACACTTGTGTGTCATCCCTATAGAAATGAAAATCAATCAAGTCTACTTATGATTTGCCCCCTGGGTAGCATATATATAGAGAGGAGAGAAGTACGACGTCCAAACACATCTCAAGGCAAAAGTTTTTGAAATCTTGTGTGATATAGATTCAAGTTCAGTTCAGATGTTTTGTGTGTGTGTGTGTGTGTGTGTGTGTGTGTGTGTGTGTGTGTGTGTGTGTGTGTGTGTGTGTGTGATATCTGTTTACTTATTGAGGACTCTATTGTGTATGTATATTTCTGTGGCTGCAACTCTAACAGTGTGTTGATCAACAGAGATGGCTGAGCGGCATGATGTCCAACATATCTTGAAGATAGCTCGTGAGCTGGTGCACAAAGTCCAATCTCTGATGGACAACAAGTGACTATAGAGGAGGAGGAGGAGGAGGAGTGTCCAACCCTACAGAACACTCAGCTCTTCCTCTCATCCCTCAGAGAGAGAGAGGGTGTTTCTGGCCTCTGCCTATCCAGAGCAGGTCCAGGGAGTCCAGGTCTCCTCTCTGCCTGGGCGAAGGCCCTTGGAGTGGGACAGGAGCACTCCTGAGGCAGCCCAGCTCTGGAGTTCGGCCTCAATCTGTTTACATTTACCTTCACATGGAATGCCCATGGTGTCTGTTCAGACATGTGGATTTGTCTGCATGCTTGTGAGTTTGATCACACTGTGAACGCATTCTTGAGTCTCCCCAGTCCTACAGAGCTTGTGTGTGTGCGTGCATGAAAACACACACACACACACACACACACACACACACACACACACACACACACAGATACACACAGACACACACACTCCAAAACAATATTGGCTCTATCAATCCTCCAGTCTTCTTGAGTGTCACCCTTTTCCTGACTCGTATATATATATGTATTGAATGCTTGTCAGGAAGGCTGAAGTGAGGTCAGTGTTTGACAGATCTGTTCCTCTGTGTAAAGCCAATGGAGGACACGAGAGTGAGTGAAAAGGGCAGGATTTATATACAACATTGTCAGAGGAGCAGAAGATTTAGCCACGAAGAAGTTTTCATTAGTGACCAAATGGACTGTGCCAACTACCCTTTCATGAGTGTTTTCTACCACAAGCATGTGTTTTTAGTCCCTCCTCCTTTATTGTTTTTGTCCAAGAGTTAATTATCACACAAATGATGCCTTTATCAGTAACAGCCCAAGGTACTTAGTTGCACTTTCTGTCAGGGGTTCCAACATGGTGCCTGTGAAGGCCTCAACAGTCGGTGGGGGTTGGAGGCGCCACAAGAGGCCAAACTTTTTTTTCAGAAACTGAAGAAGAGTGTGAATTGCAGTCAACTTTCCTGATCATGTTAGTCAGTGGTTAAAGCTTGTTTAATCCTTATTCCAAGTCAGAAGAAACATGGCAGCAGAACACAGCACAGAAAACACAAAAGCACACTGACCTTCTTCCTTACTTTAACAGGAGACTTGGGCATCTCTGTTTTATATGCCATACTTTAAGTCCAGGGCCATAGCTACCACTGGGGAGGTCATGTAATATTTCTTTTTGGGGTGTTTAATGACTGAAGGAGGAATTAACCTTCTGTGATTAAACAGGTATTACACATTAGGTTTTTAAGACTGATACTGAAGTTTGTTTTTATTAAAATTAAATTAATAAGAGGGGTTTTTTTTGCTATAATCCAACAACTTTTAGACCATTTTGTTGGGAGATACAAATTAACAGCTGTTAAACCTAAAAAAGTCAAACGAATAAGGTGATTCCCTTCCCCCTTCTCTTTTATATGTGTATTGTAAGCACATTGAGTTTATGACCACTGTCCATGTCAGTGTGTCAAATGAAATTACCTTGTTTTTGAGTTGTTTTTGTGGCTAGTCAAAATAGTCAAAAGAGTTGCACTAGAGGGGAAATGCACTCCTGACTTCAGTATTTCTGAAACCCTGCCAACAGTCCTGTTTCAGTTAGCTTCTGCAAGGTTGACTGAACTTTCAAAGGACATTGAGCTGAAAAACACAGTGACTGAAGAACACATTTGAAAAGATGAATAAATGGAGAATTATAGATTTGAAGATGGTTAGAAAAAGTAGACATGACAGGCTGAGAGAAAGAGGGTACAAGAAAATGAAACATGAAACAGTATTTATAAAAGCCTTTTATTATGAGCCTAGTGATTATATTTACAAATAGCTAAAGATAGATATTCCTTTAAGAATAAGGCTGGCATTATTCTATATTTTGTTATTGTCAGTGAATCCCATGGCATGATCAACCATCCAACTTCTCTCCCCTGTCTGTGGCGCTTGGCACATACTAAAATTCCTGGGAGCTTGCAGGTATATTTCCCAGGAGAGAGGACCAGACTTCGTCAGGAACCCTAAGCAGAACAGTCTATGTGGAATGGTGCAACAATAATACTTGTAAGTAGCATACATTCATTGCTGGTTTGGGTGTGTAGGTAGGATTGGCCGACAGTAAGAGAAATATAGAATATTTCCAGCAGATCCTTTAAATGAATCCATGTTTTCCTTTGGACCTGAAGTCAGACATGCTCAGTGATCTGAAGGCACCATGAAGACTGTTCCACTTCATCGTGCATTCAGCAGCATTGCCAGGAAAAATGTTTGCAAATGTCCATGTTAAACCTGATTCTGCCTGAAGTTCAGCCTCTGAAAATAAAAACAAGCCTAGGACTGGGTTGGTCTTAAAAACAGATTTGTGATCCCAGGTTTAAAAAATGAAATACCTGAGAGGAAGCTGCTTTTAACGCCAAACTTTTTCTAGTGTTCAGTGAGTCACTATTAGGTTGGTTTTGGCTTCATAGTAACAGCACAGAGTACATTCATGTTTTTATCTAAAGCGAATTTTTGATACTCTTCCCAGCTCCCCTTATCAGTGCGACCCATTATGTCCCCCTCTCCTCACCTCCTTAAAATGTCCAAAACGGCTGCATATGATTGGTCATCCAGCATGGACCTGCACCTGTGATTCAAGTGCCAAGAGTCTTCCCCAATCCTGAAGTGTACTGTAGTCATCTGGCTCTCTGATTTGCTAGTTTCATCCTAGGACCGGGCAAAAGTGTGGATGTACCTTGCTACGGCCTCTCCCCCTCCCCGACCCTGCTGCCATGGTGACGGAGGAGGGTCAGCCGGGGAATCCAGGGCCCATAGCAGAGCTTATTCTTCCAATCAGGACATTGTGTACCAAAGCCTTGAAACAGCCCCCTCTGTGGCATGACGACAATGTGCAATTTCATACTGCATCTTGAAGACTGACTGTTTTATTATGTGTGTAAAATATTTTTGAAAATGGTGATCTTGGATTCTTTAACTACTGTGCAATTTCTGTCATTTGAGAAAATTCATCAAAGTCTATATTGCTGTAAATACAAACTGAAAGCCCAATATTTCTATGAAGACAGTCAACATATATATAACTTATTTTAAGATCTATTTTTTATGTTGGTTTTAGCAGCACTAGTCAGAGGTATATACTGTGCAGAAATGCAGAATGTGTGGAGACTGTGTTACACGTTGACTGTTAAGTGTTCTTTCTCAATGTTGTGCACTGACTTCAAGATTTCAAATTTCTATTTATTAAGAGAACCAATGATTGCATTGCTGAAAATGTATTGATGAGGATGTATCATTTGCCTTGAATGTAATGTATTATTAAACAAGAGGTGGTTCATTAATGGGCTGCTCTCTTTCCTTTTAACTGTTAAAGATTCTTCTGTTCATAGCACTGTCAATTTTTGATCCTTCATGGTCGCCATTGTGAAGCACAATTCACTAAGTGTTGGATTAATCCCCCCAACAGGAAACATGAGCTGTCTCGGCCACTGATACTTGATTTTAATTAATTTCAAAATCTGACTCCTGTGCCAGCCAATAAAATGTCAGAGGGAGCAAGCCTACTTTCTTGCATGCTTGTCCTTGCCCAAGTCATTTTAGAGGCTGTTGCGTCCACGAAAAGGTTCTGATGAAGTCTAAAATGGCAGCAAGAGACCAAACATATTACCCAGTACTAAAACTTAAGAATGTGTGAGCTGTTGCAAAAATGGTGTGTAGATATCCCTATCTACGAAAAATGATAGTTTCCCAAGAGCCGTGACCCAATAATATTCACATATTATTAAACTGAATGGTGACATTAATCCTTCTCTAAATACAAAAGAAAAGGACAACAGGTTTTTAAAAAAGCATTGTTTATCACGGTTGATACTTCAAACTGATCAGTACCCATGACATTGCACAAATACAAAGGCATGAAAAAAAAAAAAGTAACATTAAAATAGGTATTGCATCTTCCAAAAGCTAATTTTCCATTCATAAATACTTCTTGCGATTTCAGTTCACTCCAGTTTCTTACAACAGAATCACAGAGATTTCCTAAATAGCCAGAAATCATTTCTAAAAATTGATGAGCGTGATGTGACACGAAAAATAACAATCAGCAGACATTCTGTGGGTGTGAGAAGTATTAGTAGAATTCTTTTTTACAGTACAACATTGAAGGCCAAGAGTCCTCCTTAGACCAGGAGTGGTAGCAGCCTGCAGGAGAAGGGGCTGACTCTGGTGAGGAGACTGTCCTGCTGTGGTCATGTGACCTTTGAAAAGTGCCAAGGCCCAACACAGCTGGTGAGATGGGTGAGACGATGTCCATGATTTTCTGTTCCACAACACCTGTCCTGTTCCAATCAAAGCAGAGATGGTTAGTGTTCCCGCTGTGACTAAAACGAAGCATTTCATTAATCATTTCACTCGATCACCTTCCATGACCGATTTTCCTATGAGCTGAAAACAATCTTTTTGGTGACTGGTGCTTTAAGTCTGTTGTCCACACTCTGGCAGTTAACAAAATAGTTGGACACTTTGGGAACTATCCTTCGTCACATTTTTGCTGAGAGTTAGATGAGAGGATACCATTCTTATGTCTGTATGCTACAGCTAGCTGTTGGTGAGCTTTGCTTAGTGTAAAGAAAAGGGGAAACAGCGTGGTTCTGTGTAAAGGTAACAAAATCTGCCTACCAGCATCTCTCAAGCTCATTAATTAACACATTATATCAAGTTTTTTTAATGCATACAATATCCAAAGCATAACAACAACCACTCACTGTTTTAGTTCAACATTTCATTATTTCATTACCTCAATGTAAATACTTCATATCTGTTCATATTTAATTTCATGTTCATTTCTGTCTGGTGTCATAGGGTATATACTGATGACATATTTCATATTCTCATGCACATCTGTTAATAAGCCCAGTGTAAATATGTAATTGTAATTTTTGAAAATTCTATTTCTTAGTCTGAGGTTGATCTTACAGGGTGTAATGTGTGGTATTTCTTGGGGTAATTCAGTATTTCTTTACCGTGAGCAGTAATTTTGTATAGTGTCTGCTGGTGACCTGACAGATCTCATCCAAGAAAAAGTCTAGGACAAATGTCTCCACTTACATATTTAGTATACAGACATGACGGCGCTGTAGATCTTCTCGTCTCACTCATGACAAGAAAGGAATATACGCATTTCTCAAAACTCTGAACTATTCCTTTTATCATTAACAATTCTGATAACCAATTAACTGTTAACATCTCTTATCAAGCAAAAACATCAAACATTCTCTGGTGCCAGCTGAAATGTGAGGATTTCTTGCCTTCTGTTTTATATCACAGTAAACAGGATCTCTCTGGCTTTTCCAACCACTGGTCGGACAACAGTTTTTCCACTGTTAATTAATCACAGCTACAATCTTCTAAAATTAGTGATTTTTTAAAATCTAAATATGATGTCATTTCAAAAGAACAGAGAACTTATCAAATGTACCTGTGTGTCCTACACCGCTCAATAATCCAGGATGTTACAGGGATTGCATGAAATGAAATTTCACTAAACTGGCTGGTTTTGTCAGACAAATCTAAAGCTTGTGTGTTAATCTTATTAGAACCTGACTGATCAGTTGGCAGGGCAGATTAATTCATCACAGAAAAGTAGAAATTGAGGTACAGAAAAGATAGTTTGTTTGAGGTCAGGTCTTCATTACATAATCTGTCCACCAGATCACTGGCAAGTTGATTTTCAAACTGTAAAATGTGTTGCTTAGTATGCGTTTGCCCCAGTACGTAATGACTAAGGTTTGACTTCAAGATTTTATAAAAATGTTGTTGATGTCCTGTGTTTTTTGACTCTGATGAGCTGAAGTCAGCCTCAAAAGTCTATTACTGGTCAGGCTCTAATCCTTCTATTTAAAGGTGACAGTATAGTTTAGGTTTTTTCAAGGGTTTGCAGCTATGTACAGCGTTTTCTGTGGATGCTGTACCAGCGACCATAATAGTACTGTAAACATTCAGAATAATTACTTTTATGTAAAAAAAAAAAAAAATCATTCAGATCATATCATCAAGAATAACCATTGTCTACAGTTTTATTACAGGACAGCAGTTATGGAACTTACACAACTGTTCTGGTACTTCATTTCAAAATGTCTTTTTTAATGCTATTATTGGTCCACAACATTTACCGGACATTAATGATAAAGTTACAGTTACTTTTGCTTTACACAAAATATATGATTATCTTATAAAAAAAATAGAGATGAGAATATCAATCTGCATATGCAGTAGTTCAAATTAGCTCAATCCCGACCAACATTAAAATTCTGCTTTAAGTTAAGACATGAGGAATGAATAAGTAACAGAATCATATAAAGTTTAATATATCAGAACACTGACAGTGTCTGAATCTGGCTGTTTAATCAGAACTTTGACTTTGAATGCTCAAGAGTATATTGCCTGATGATCCTTGTGTAGCTAAGTAATATTGCAGGTTCACCGAAGTGAAAGTTTTAAAGAGGGCTTATAATGGGAGTATTTGTACACTGGCATTTTACGTAAGTAAATGGTCAGAACACTTCTTTCATTACTGCAAGGTACTTATTTGCCAGTTACCACAAAAATGTGTCCAAAAGCTTTGGCACTTACTTCAGTCACAGTATTGGCACATTTGCTGGCTGCGAATGTAATTAAATGTCAAGGAAAATGTGTCAAGTGTTTTTAGAAAGTATCACATCAAAATATTTCACATATATTTACTGCAATAACTGAGCCCCTCATAAATCCATGCAATCACATACATTACATCTTACATTATCCTTACATAACTGTTACTAAATGACACAGCACACTGTTACTGTAAGAAAATGCAAACCAGGAAGTTAAAGGTTAAGGGGCAACGAGTCCAGCTGTGTTCAGAGAGGTAGATATGATCCCTTACATTGAGAACATGAATTCTACGTACTTATAATGGTGAAAGTGTATTTTTTTCCTTCCCTAACAGATGTAACAAGCTGATAGGACAGTGAGAGAACTGTCAATTAATCACAATCTGTGCACACCCACACTGACCTGTGAAGAGGTCTGATCAGTCTGATCACCATAAGCTATATTGTAAATGCCCTAAGTACTAGCAGCAAAACATACTTGAAGTAGTAAAAGTAAAAATCGGTGCAGAAAAATGTTCACTTAGTACAGTATTACATAGATTATTATACATTTTTTGATTATATTTACTGATGCAATCTGTTGCAGTTGCTTAAAGTGTAGCCCATTTGTTTCATTTGTTCACACCGTTCATAATTTGTCATATTTCATAAACTCATCATGTGTTTTATATGTTAAATCTAAATTTGTCACATCCAGCTGTACCTGTATGTTGTGGTGATGGCACTCCCTCTGCTCCTAACTGGGGTTAGGTCTCTCTGCAGACTTCTGAATCTGTATGCAGGAACAAAAGGCAGAAAAGAGACGGGTAGCAGTTACAGTATCGACTCTCAGGGTGACAGGCAGCTCTGTGGCAAAGTAAGAAAATATCAGAGGATGCAACTTGAACCACCAAGAAGACGGCCACAGTCAGCTGTCTTACTGACTCCAACATATTTATTTTCTTTTCCCATTATTATTCAAGGAACAAAGAGCCTGATTGTGCTGATAAAAAGACACTATAAGCAAATCAACAGCAGATGTCTGAAAAACATGTAGAAACTAGATGTAGATTTGTTGAACTACCAGAGGAGGGCAGAAGTGCTCTTTAGCCAACATGCCAACATCAGGCTCTAAAACTGAGAGACCGCAAGACAACACAAAGAAACTAACAAAGAAAGCAACCACTAAAGACCAATAACATGAAGACAGTCGTGAAGCAGAGACCAGAAAACAACAAAAGGCTGCATTATATGGCGAGAAACTCAGGTCAAAAACAAGAGATGAGTAACAATGAGCAGATGGAAATCTGTAACTAGATCTTCCACTGAGCTGCAGATGGTTTAACTCAAATCAGACAAAAAAACGACTGAAATCTGAAATAAAAAGAAAAAGCTCAGCAACAGGCAGAAATGTTACTGTACCTGTGATTGTTCTTTTAGGAAATCTGGTAGCTGAAATTCACCTTTAAAGACCTAGAAAACAAAGGACCAGGTTTAGAGGTTGAGAGCTCCACAAAGTCATTGACTCTGTATGAATGCATCAGCTGGATCTCCATGGTGAAGATGTACTGGAAATAAATAAAGTGGAGGGAATCTTGGGCTATCAGTAGTATCAGGAAGCTGATCAGTGGAAATGAACGGATAAAGACATTCAACAGGAGGAGTTACTACAGTCCATCAGGGGCCAGCAGTGAGACAGAGACTGCTAACTGTTATGAGTGCCTTCAAAATCTGCCCCTTTGCTCTGTAGTACTCATTGCCATCACGTACAGACTACTGGATATCTCATCCAATCACATATACTATTTTGTTTGCAACCATTGGCTTATCTGTCATAATAGTGTAATATGTAGTGTAGTAATGAAGTGCAATGTATGCTGTATTGTCATGAAGTGTTCTTGTAATGTGGAATGTGTAAAGAATTTGTTCATTATTGTCTTCCATGCTTCTTGCATGCAATTATTCTATTTCTACTGTAAGCCTAGAACAACATTTGGTAATAGTGGAGTTCTCCGACCATAAGTTAAACTAGTTCCCCAAACAAGACTGTCCAATCAGCACAACTGCTCTGGGTGTGTCCACATGTTGAAGTGGTGTGCATGGAGTGCATGAAGTAAGAGACATGCTCTCTAGACAAAGAGTTTAGAGGGTGGATTCTTTTGGTCACTCTTCTATAACCAAACATGTAATTGTGAGAAATTGATTATTTTTAACTGCTTTGCACCTTGCTAGTTAGCTCAAGTCATACAGTAGTAACTGTCAGTACTCTCAAGGCTAAACAGCATGTCATTGACTACCCATGCTATTTAGTGGGGTTACAGGCTACAGGAAAAGCCCCTGGTTAGGAACGACACACTGTCCCAGTTTCATGCATGTCCTGCTTACTCTGTGAAGGCCTACTGTGAGATCTGCAAAGGCCTAAAAGGGCCTCTGGTTTTACTGTTTTAATCCTTTAATTATTCTCCTACTGGGGCCCAAACTATTTCAAGTGTAAATAAATACATTTGATGTCTGAATTATACTGTTTTTAATCTATGTTGAAATAGCTATTATTGAAGGAAAAGAAAGACATTAATTGGTTGGGAATACAAACAATTGATAAATGTATGTGCATGTTACAGCAAAATAACAATACTATAGTGGTGCAGGCAGAGGTCAATTCCAATAAAGTACAATTGAATTTGAAAACAGGAGGACATGCCAGGCACTGACCTGCAAATTAAACAAGCTGCTTTAAGCACAACATGAGCGTCAATTCTGTCTTCTTCCTCAACACTTGCCTCATCTTTAACTTGAAATGCTATCTAGCAAAGCAGATGGAAATGGAAGACATTCAAAGTTAAATAATATATATATAATTAAAAAAAAAAAAATTGATTTCCCAGTAAAAACACAGGTGTAGTGCTGCATGCTGTGTGTTGGGTTTAGTTATGTGGTTTCTCACTGCTTTACATTTGACCTTATCTGTTGACCTCCTGTCTTTGTCGCCACCAACTTCAACTGTACCCAAAACATACCCAACATCAAAGGCATGAGTATGTAGGAACACACAAGGGCAAAGATCAACTAAATTTATATCATTTGTATGTACTTATTATTTTAAATCTCAAAAAATTGCTCAATTCTTTTGTGGTTTCCATTACAGAGCCAATAGACATTGTTGATTTACTGTAATCCAATAATCAATTAAATAATTTCATTTAAACCCTGCTGGATGTCTACACTGAAGGAGGAGGGGTCAAAAGTCCTGTGCCTGCCTCCTGGGCTTCAGTGATTAAAACTTCTTCAAACCACTCATTCCTTAATCCCCCTGCGTGCCTTTATGCATGCTTGCATGTTTGCCTTGTTGACGCAGGGCCAGAAACTGAACATAATCTCAAACTATTTCCAACACCAGACACAAATTATTTCCGACACCAGACACAGAGAAGCAAAGGCATGTTTCTAATTTTCTCCTGGGTACCACTCTTCAGCTTCCCTCAGTGTACAGAGGCTCCAGGCCGGACTGCTCCGAGGCTGTCCAAACCTTCAGCTTAAGACAGAAAAGAGCAAGCATGCAAAGGAGAAATGGAGCAGAATGCCCTGTGGTTGTGCACTAGCTCATATGCTCAGGGTAAAAACTCCAAGTGGTGTATGATTAGGAAATGTATGGAAGAAGAAGCTGTCTGCTTTGCATGCTACAAATCAATCTGTCCTTCAGAGAAAACACATATAGAGATGAAGTACTGTCTCTGGGAAAGTCCAGACTTCATGTCTGTATGATGGGATAACTGCAGTAACATGAAGCCTGCTTGTTTTTGTTCAGCAGACTCTGACATCAAGGTCTCTTACCTTGGAAGGATCTGTTAAAATGCTTATGGAGGAATATTCATAAGGTAGAACGTTTATAGTCTCTACAGTAGAAATACAGCACAATCAAAGGGACCGCAATCGAAGACCTAAACTGGCTTCTTTCAGAGTAGCACATTCCTGTTCATTAGACAATGAGTTGTTTTCTAATTACAATTATAAGAAGTCAGTACCTCTAGTTCAACTGCAGCTTGACAGCTCAACATCTATTCTCTATACTAGAATGCAGTTCTCTTATAAAACGGAAAAAATATATTACTACGACTATTTCCATTATGTATAATTTGAGTATGGCAGTTCATTTTACATTTAGAAAATAGTAGTTTACTAAAAAAAAAAAGAAAAAGTGTTGAGGTTGTGTTAACTCTTGCCACTGCAGTATAAGATTTAACATTCACAACTGTGTAGGTGTGCAGAAACCCTGAAAACCTGCCACAGTATGCCTCAGCAGTGCACAGCCTGGGAGGGACTAGCACAGTCGGGTCAGCCAAGGTGCCTGCTGGTACAAGCAGCAGGCCAGTCCAGTGTGGTAGTGCCAAACCAAACCCTGCAGCAGTTCAGACTCAGTATTATGGCTGGAGCTCTCTGTACTAAGCCCCAGTCCCAGGGGGTTAAACGTGGTAACAGCCCAGTGCATTTGAACAGTTGCCAGTGTCGAGCCACGTTCGGCAGGGGAGAATGTTTCAGCTACTTCCACCCTCTCTGGCTGGAAACTTTCCTGGGATATTGTTACCTCAAACAAAACACTTCTATCTGAACTGCACTCCGAAACTCCTCTGGAGACTGGCTGTGTATCAGGCTCTGCTGTTTGTAGGCAGGGGCTCCCACTACCAGGACTACGCTAAGATTCAAAATTGAAACTCATCATCTCAGAATGACACTGAGTTTGATAATATCATTGTATTGTGCCAGTTTCTAACTCCAGTGTGTGAACATTTTTGGGAGAGAAAAACATTTGATTACTTTCAAACCCCAATCTCCTTTACACACCAAGTGGCAAATGAGCTGCCAAAAGCTGCAGTTTCACAAATTAACATTAGGGGCAGGCTCCAAAAGGAGTCAAGCACATTTAACCCCCTTGTTAAATCCAATTTCAGAGTAGTAGAAAACGAAACAAAAAATGTTTCTGAGACTCAACATCTCATTTCCACGTTTCCAGAAATAACGTTAACCCAGACGTTGTTATTGGTTATACTGGAATTGGTTAATGAAACTATACGTAACATAAACTCCACAAATTCAAACTTTAATTAATTATATTATTATCATTGCTAAAACAGAAATTTTACATTTATTACACTCCAGAAACGGACTGATTATAATCGGCTGGCTAACGTTATGCTGGCTTTTGTGAATTTCCCCACTGTGGGTTAAAGACAGCCCCATCAAGCACTACCTGAATGGCTCCCAACTTTTCCACAAAGAAAAGCCTGTTTTGACAAAGCTTCTTCAAAATGACAAGTCAAGTTTTACATGGCCAACTTTCAAATGAAACCTAGCTTTAATCTGGTATTGATCACTGGATCGACAATACAGGAATTTTAGTGACTTAAATGCAGCCAACAAAACACAGCATCCTACTATTTCCTCTTTTCATGTTTAAAGGTTGAGTATTCTTAAAAAGTGTTGTCGTAAAAGGGCGATAATCTACATCCAACAGCTTCCCTAATCTTAAAAAATTCTAAATCACAATCTTAAATGATCTTAATCTTAAAGGTTGAGTATTCTTAAAACATGTTATGTGATTGCTTATATCCAATTACTTCCTCAGTCTCTCTCCAAGAAATCCGTGTTTTTGTTTTTGTAATCTCAACACAACAAAATGTAAAAATGGACACGACCTTTAAAAACAGCCTCTCTTTAATCAAGGCGGTTCACACAATGTAGGCTGTACATGCAAAAAGTAATAAGCAGCTGTCTGAAGAACAAAAAGTGAGTTTAAGGAGAAGTTCAAATCCAGCCTTACTTTAAAACCTCAACACAGCTGGCCTATCTAAAAGTTACAAAAATTGTCGGATGCAGATCCCCTGCTTCAATCAGGTTTCTGATGCTGGTGTGACGATCCAAAATAATCCAAAATGGAACTTAAATCTTAAGCATACTGAGACCTTAAGACGTATATGTGACTGATATGAACGGTAAAAGAAAGTCAGAGCAGATCGGGCAAACACAAACTCAGTTCAGGTCCTCATTAATATATCTTTGAGCCACTTTCTTCTTTCCATGCTTGTCAAGCCAATGACTTCATGAATATCAGTCTCTGCTGAGGTCTAAGAGCCAAAGAACCCCACCATGGCCAAGCACTGACAATGGGCCTGAATCAATATGATATGATTAGCCTGCACATCATTAACTGTCTTCACATCAATACAAAGGAAGATGTCCAGCCACAGGAACAAAGCACAACATGCTAGATGAGGAACTCTACAGACGTTCGTTTCTCATCTCTCCACAAATTCATCTTATTATTGTTACTGTGGAGAAACTGAGAACTTATTGATCCCAATATCCATTTCTCACCAGGGATCAGCACAACTGCAAAGCCACTTAAAAGCTATTGATTGCGGCTTCCAGAGCCAGGCCCGACAGGCCTCATTAACAGCAAGCTGTAACAACCTCTACTGACAAGCAGTCAGAGGTGAAGCAGGGAAGAGCAGAAGTCCAGGTGTTGTCAGTTTAAGAAAGTCAGTCAGTTAGTGGAGATATCAACGGAAGACCCATAAAGATGTTTGGGTTGAGCTGAGGGTACATGCACATTTGTCCTTTTGTCATTTTTGTAGTTACAATTGCTTGAAAAGCAAAAAGCATTTTTTAAAATGGCAACAATCAAAATGTCGACAAACAGCAAGTCAAATTTAGAGCTAATGATTGCTAATTTCAACCACTATACCAATCACAGGCAAATTTATTCAGCTGTAATATTCTAATTTTGTGAATAAGTCAAACAACATAAAGAAACTTCAGTTGCCTGATTAATATGTAAATTGATTGTGCACTTACCAGGCCAATGATGGATTTGTGGAAGAAGAAGGACCACTCCATTTTTGAGGTTTGAAAAATTAAAAACCAACCAATTAGCCAGAAATTAACCATGCCTTTTTACCCATCATAAAAGACTGAGCGACAGACTGGAAAGTCTTCTTCTACAAAAACAGTCTCTGTGGTCAACTACACAAGTTTCAGACAGGTAGCTAAGTGGTTGTAAATCTAAGTGACAGACAGCAGGTGGACAGTGTTCCCAGTTAAAATTTTAAAGCATGTCCCATCATTCATTTTAGCTTACGTCTTTTTAAAAAACTCTCTTTCCAGGATAAAGCTGTGACATCTGTGCTTTTAGGGCTGATACAAGAACTCTACTCCTTGACTACTACTATGTGAATTAAAATGAACAGATATGCACAAACTTTTTTCTGACAATGTCCAAGCCTCCTCTCTACCTTCATATACAAATTAATCCCTGTAAGCTTTCTGGGTTCAATCAATAGAAATGCAGAGCTTTTCAAGAGATTTGCATTGACTCTGTTAACCGATTTGACCACAGGGCAGACACTGCTCCGAGGGATTACCTTTAATAAGGGGCTTCACTCACAGCAAAAAAACAACAAAGCATTTCAGAGATAACTCTTCACAGGTCAAGCTTCCTTATCATCCACAGAGCTCTGTCTCCACAACACACTTAAGGTCAGTCAGATCCCCAGTATTCAAAGAAGAATCCTATTCCTAAATAATACCTTGACCTTGAGTAATTTAGAGAATTGGAATTAAAATACCATGGGACTTCCACAAACTATGGTAAACTAGAACACTGGAGGCTATCACCATGCTCTTTAAGCAACACTGTGAGGCACTAAATTGAACTGAATTTTTCTCACTGTGGGAGGTATTTGAGAATAAGACTTAGTGACTCTTCTCTGCTTGAGTTACTGCCCCACTATGCTTAAGAAGTTACCATTTTCCTGCTGTTGCTGAGTTAGTTGTAGCATTGATTCTTAGATATTATTGGATAATATTAGAGTTACATTTGTTGTATAATAATGTTGCTCCACATCTGCTGAATGCGTAAATAAGCACTTATCTGCTACCATGTTCACCATAACAACTTTAGAACATGACAATATGTTATGCTTTTAGCCCCAAATGGCCAAAAAGTGAATTAATTTATACATAAAATAAAATAAAGCAAAAATTTCTGAACAAAGCACTATATGTCAACTTTGAAAGTGTCCAGTTCAATACTTGATGTTCCAGACAAATCCGGCGGTACTGAAACACTATTAAGGTTTGGTACCCCATGACCCTGTAAATCTCAACAAAACAATAGACAAAAAAATGCATATGCAGTCAAAACTAGATTACAAATTCTGAGAATGTTGTGGCATTCCAACATGTAAAAGCAAACTGACAGCAGGGCCCTGTGAGAAGCTTTTTGTTCAATTGGAACTGGCTGGTGGGAGATCCTCTTCTGTATGCAGGAACTCCAGTCCAGGAGCGAGGGAAGGAAATAATAACATAAACCCTGCAGCAGGGTTTGATGCAGGGGGATCACACTAATAACCTGCAGATGTACACAGCATAAATCCAAGCAAATGAGTTTCATCACACACATGTTGTCATCAATACTACTATGAAGAGAGTGTTCAGGGAGCAGAGACCAAGGAAGAAACAGCACACAGACACATGCACTTTTTAAAAGCATTAACATGCACAGCATGATGATAACACAGATGGAACAGCACAAGGATTTGATATCTGACCGGGACACAGGCATCCTCCATCCCAACAGAAAACGGGTTACATACAATATTTGATACACTGTATTTCTTGATACTCCTCTTTCAATGAGTCTGAATAGAGGTGCATCAAAGCAGCAACTCGCTTGTCTGGAGTTTTGGAAAAAGACAGCTCACTTGATCACAGTCATCCTTACTAGCTGGGCTCCTTACATGTTTGCTAATAACTTATTGAAGAGCTAAGACAAGGATGTCTCCTGGGCCATTTCTTGTGGTGGTTTTCCAGGCACGTCCAACTGGGAGGGGAACTCAGAGAAGACGCTTTATTCACTGGAGGGATTATATATCTCCACTGGCCTGGGAAGGCCTTGGGATTTCCCTGGAGCTTGAAAATGTGGCTATGGACAGGGACATCTGAAATGCCCTGCTTAGTGTACTGCCACTGTGATCTGAGGCTGGAGAAGCAGAAGAAAAGGGATGTATAGTGTTCATGACACTAATCGTTAGTGAACTCCAGATAAATTCTCTTCAGGAATTCGACCAGCTGTCTCCTCTGCAGGGAAAGCCAAAAACCATCCTTCCTCCCATGCATGATCATGTTTTGATACAGAATGTGCAAAAAGGCAAAGCAAACAAGCCAACAAATGCAGACTGTTTAGTCTAATCAGTAAGGACATTTTTTCTCATCTTGAAATAATAAGCCTAGGCAATTTCTCTGATACCTCTTTACTTGAACTTTGAACCTTGTCCCCCCTCAAGCAGTTTTGCAAATTCAGTACAGACTTCACTTAAGAAAATGTCCATGGAGCAAAGCAATTTTAGTGAAAACTATTTTAGCTATGAAAAACATTGCAAGCAAACACAAGGTTTTCATGTTAGTTTCTCAGAAAGACAGCATGAGCACTCTTTTTTATTATTCAACATTTGACAATCCGACTTTTAACAAAAGACCAACAGGACATTCACATCCACTTTTCCAAGGATGTTGCACTTTAAAGTTCAGCATAGAAAGAGGTATTTGGCATCTCTGCTACCTTGTCTGTAGTTTCCATCTCTGTTTTCACATTTTTCCAATGACTACCCAAATGACATGAATTTCCCACTCCCCTCACATCTTACACAGCAAATGTTTTCCGTTTGAGACATAACGGTCCTGACATCATGACGAATTGTGCTAAATTCATTCAACCCTTTTTGGATCCCCTCAAACAAATGGAAAAGCAATCCAAGTGCTTCAGAAAAGTATATTGGCTAACACTTCAAACTGGGTTTAAGACAAACCCACCAAGCACTACTGGAATGGCTCTCAACTTTTCCACAAAGAGAAAATCAAACCATGCAACCCACTGAGCAACATCTAGTATAAAAGCTCACTTTCAGGACATCCGACAATGAAACTCACAGTATCCAAATTAGTCTAAAACTTTATCTACACATCAGAAATCGGGCATCAAATTTATAAGAAAACATATATTCTTATTGACACAGTCATTTTGATATGGCAGGTGCTCTTTTTTAAGGTAAACTGTTTAAATACCTGTATATTGTTACACACCTTCCTACTCACAGTTAACTATCTGCCTTATATAATAATATTGTTGCTTGGCAGAACACGTTTGTGACACAGAAAGGCATAGCACTAAACACACGTGGTACAAAAATTGCAGATGAGATACTAACTGGCTTCATTTACTGTGACTCGAGATTTTCACCTATTTAGTCATATGAACATAAGTAACAACACTGATGTTGGAAGATAAGGCCTAGCTTGCAGTCTGTGTTTTATCCTAAAAGTGATGAATATGGTTTAGGTAAGGGCCCTGTACCAGTCAAGTTCTTCCACATCACGCTGGGGAAAACTATTTCTTACACAAAAATAAGGACAAAAATAGGCACTATGGCTGAGCAGTGAAGGTGTTTTAGGAAAATAACTAGATACCTGGAAAGAGTTCCAGGCTTTGCGCTTGGAAGCTACAAAGCAGCTTGAAATGTTTGGACAGCAGTCCAACTAGGGAGAGGTCAAACTTGGAAAACACTAACAGTCAATGGACAGACATTCCTCAGTATGTATCACCACTAAACTCCTGATCCAGCTTTAAACAACACTTTCACAACATAACATTGCACCATTTTTCAACCCTGTGTTCATGTGAACAAAGATTGTAAAAGTGTACCAATTCAGTCCACTAGCAGTGGAGCTAAAAATGTCCCATCAAATAACCACAGGAGGGAATTTCAAATTAATGGCCAAATCCTCAGCTAATGTCGAGAAAGATGGTGTGCAATGTGAGGTCATTTACTTCTCGGTAGTCTTTAACTTACAGCAATTTACCACTGTCTCAAAATCAGTGCTATCACGATTTATTGAAAGAGACATACATCTTTTATTGCCCACTTCAAGACATTGAGCAATTGGGCATCTCTGCACCAAGAGGACCTTGAGACCTCGCCTCCGCAGACCTTGAAAGATAAAAATAAAACAGAGAATCATGTCCTCTAGCTCAGAAATACACTATGCACCCCAAAGTGAGGAGCTGCAGAGCATGTCACCTGATAGCTCAGCTAGAGGAAAAGGATTTAATAAAACATATTCTGCTCCAAAAATAGTGAACGCCTTCCCAAGATATGAGAAGGGTTTGACATCTGGCAAAGACATTACTGCCAAAGTAAAGAGGACTGTGCTGTGCGCGTGCACACACACAGACACAGACACAGACAGACAGACAGACAGACAGACAGACAGACAGACAGACACACACACACACAGCTTATGTAATTTTAAGAGCAGGCTGACCATTAATTGTAAAGGTGGTGGTTAAATCTCTGGATCTTCCTCCTGCCCACCTTTCAAATTGTCTTTAAGAAAGATACTGGAAACAAAACGTATGGTATGGCCTTTTTCTGGCTGTGGTCTCAGATTTAAAGGAGCACTCCAGTGATTTAGTATAACACTTTCTGAAGGTGAGGGAGTTGTTTTTTTAAAAAATGGTCAGAATGTGTGTATAGCAAGCTGAGATATCTTGACTTTTTAGCTTGATTGTCCATTACCAGTGACTGGCTGACAGTCTCACATGTAGCAGATTCTGTGTCGATTTACACGCATGTGCCACAATTGGGTTAACTTGTGTGGATAGTATTTTAACAACCACAATGAAACGTAGCGGCTGTGCGTTCTTCACATGAACATATAAAGAGAGTTCTTCACAGTGAGTAAAGCTTGATCATACCAGGCAATGTCAAAAATGACATCACACTTCTACAAAATAACAAAATTTACAACACACCCTTGTGACCCTTGTGCACTCGCAGACGCACAAATTATAATACCAACTGAGGACTTTGAACTAATTATGAGCATAGGTGAAAACTTGGTAACATTCTGATTGGTACTCACCCTGATGGTATTGTCCAGGACCTTGGGGTCAGGCCGGCCATAGTTGGGAGGGTTGGCATGGGGGTCGTAGCCCAATCTGGACAGCATGGGGGCGATGACGGCCATGTCCCTCACCACGTCAGCTGGGATCTTCCCCACCCACTTCGACAAAGCCTCCACATTGACAGGTTTAATGACCTGGTCTGTGGACCTCTCCACTCTGACGACACAACAAAAAATGGTTGTTTTCAGCTGTTATGTCAAGCACAAATTTCCACACAGTTCCAAGTTTTTCTTGGATGCGGAAATATGTGTTTGCAATACCAAAGATCCCAGTATTTAATTCAAAAGGGTGACGATACCACAATTACCTACGCACTCTCCCATTCAACCCCCCCCACCCCCTGCAAAATACATTTCTTTGGATCACCCTCACTGGTTGATTAGTTTTCAGGTCACCATCTCTCCCCACACACATCTATTTACTGTCTGCAGTCCAGTTTCTCCATCCCTATATTTCCTGTCTAACTCTGTACCTCAATACGCCAATTCACTTCCCTCTAATCCATTTACTTTGCAATTGAATCTTTACACTGTACAAGTATAGTCTCCTGCATGATTAATAGAGTGAGCTGGTTTTGTCATCTCAGGAGGATGGTGGAGATGGTTTCTGAGAGATGGGCCATGATCCAAATATCCACTCTAAAACAAATGGGTAGAGAATCACTTTAGGTAACTCCATCAAGACCCAAGAGGCTTCTAAGTGTTGACGTGGAACATAAACTGATAAAGACAAAGACTGAGTATAGTGAACATAGCTTAGCTTGAATAAGCATGGAGGATCTCCTCTACACACAGACACCCACACATCCACGCAGTTCGTTCAGATTTTAAGGAATCTAAAAATCCATCAAAGTAAGTAATATCAGAAAGAAAAAAATATTAAGGAATATTATTTGACATTGTATACTAATAAGCAGATTAATTGATTCTGAACCTTGACTTGCAGTACTAAATAAATTCACTGTGGTATTTGCTAACTGTGAAATAGCCAAGGTTGGCTTAATATAGCTAATCAACTACTAGTCTGGAAGTCTGATGTATTTTAGGTCATTGAGTGCATCCACTTCTTCTTCTTTTTCTTTGTGCAGTTTTCTTTCAATTCTTTCCCAATTTCTACTGAATAAACATATGAAGTTGATAAGCCAAGTTATGGCATATAAATATATAATCACTTGTGTAAGCTGTGAATGACAGGACTAAGAAGCCAGAAGCAAAGCAAAAGTTTTTTTGATATAACAATTTATTTTATACCTCAAATGACATGTGTTTTACATGCACAGAGCAGATGAGACCAGACTACAATTATGCTACATGAGTACCGCACATGTGGTTTGCAATAAATTGAATCAGACATTTTTACTTTACTTACTCATATTTACTTTATAGATGTGGAAAATACTGTACATCTGAAGGGTTTAATTTTAAAGGAAGATAATACATTAGTGAAATTCTCAGGCTGTATTGATGCTGTATTCATTGATAACAGCTATATAGTTGTCCACTTGTTGTAATAATTAACAGCCAGCTCTGTGGTCTGACATTGGTGGTGGTGCGGTCGACTACTGAGAGCACTGTACTGTATCTGTTTGAGCTAACTAATCAGGAAAAACCCATGGGTTTATTTAACTGTATGTCCAACTTACAAGATATAAATTGGCATATTGTTCACAAGCGTTCTAGCTTGTGAAGATATGGATAACCTATGTTAACATTGAAAGTGGGGCTCTAAAAATTGTAAAATGGCACTTCACAAATTGCAATTTTATTTGATCAATTGTTCAGTGCTAATAGTGTTTGACTTGAGCAGTACTACAGACACAACTAATCTACAATAAATCGAGGGAGACAATGAATGAAAATATCCCATCAGTTTGTTGCCTGTCATCAATCTGAAATCATTTACACCCACACTGCTGAAAAAGTCTTTCACACACACACAGCTCTTCTCAGCTTAAATTGTGATGTGACAAAAAAACCTTTCCGTCCATCACATGACCACTTCCCTTCAGGCTGATGCTCTTAATGGCTTCCAGCTTTCAATTATTCACCGCTGGGCCTCCTTTACCCAAGGTGGTGTTCTGTATCACTAACGGCTGATACGGGAGAATCAGATAGAGACATCAAACAGGATGGGAGGAGGGATGGAATGGCTCCTTGTTCTGGGATAAGTAATGGAGCAAGTCACTCAGCTAGACAGGGCCTCCACTAAATCAAGGCCAAGTAATTGATGATAATGCTAAGACAAGGTCCCACTCTGGGGCTTGGCTGCCCGCTGATTGAGATTTTCATATAGATAGAGACCTGGAGCTGTGGGATTGTGGAGGGCAAAGAGTTCTGGTGGTTGTAGAGGGTAAGAGGCATTTTCTGCTGGGTGTCATGAGGATTGAATTTAATGCACTGTGGGCAAAGTACTTGAGAGGAGGTGGGGCAAAATGTTGATGAAGGAAAAAGGTAGCTGTGCTGCCCAATAGGCTAGCAGTGACTCGGCTGCTCATGCAATATCAACATGTATCAGGACCAATTTTGGAGAGAGGTATGATGGGGGCTGCACGGTGGCTCAGTGGTTAGCACTGCCGCCACACAGCTAGTGTGTTCCCCGGTTTGCCTCCTGGTCAGAACGCCTGGGATCTTTCTGTGTGAAGTTTGCATGTCCTCCCTGTGCAGCGTGGGTTTTCACCGGGTACTTCGGCTTCCTCCCACAGTCCAAGAACATGCTGAGGTTAATTGACTATTCATATGTTTATTCAGTAGAAATTGGGGAAGACTTGAAAGAAAATTCTATAAAGAAGAAGAAGTGGATGTGTTCAATGACCTAAAATACATCAGACTTCCAGACTAGTGGTTGATTAGCTATATTAAGCCAACCTTGGCTATTTCACAGTTAGCAAATACCACAGTGAATTTATTTAGTACTGCAAGTCAAGGTTCAGAATCAATTAATCTGCTTATTAGTATACAATGTCAAATAATATTCCTTAATATTTTTTTCTTTCTGATATTATTTACTTTATTATTCTAAATTGCCCATAGGTGTGAATGTGAGTGTGCTTAGTTGTTTGTCTCTATGTGTAGCCCTGTGATAGACTGGCGACCTGCCCAGGGTGTCCCCTGCCTTTGCCCGAGTCAGCTGTTAGCCCAATGCTTGTAACAGCAGACATGTAGTCTGTGTACCAAATAAAAACTACTCTAAAATGCATATAAAGTGAAAACCTTTAAGACTACATTATGATATACACATGAAGTAAAGATAATTCTATGCATTAGGTTCTAGCTTAGACAAGCTTGCCAACAATTGAAATCCAAGGAAAAGACATTTTGAACACACAGAAAGCTTTGTCAAAATGTGTGATTTTATGTTCAGAGGCTAGTTTCATCAATTGTGCAATTCGAAACCTACGCCCGTTCACCAGACTCATAAAAAGTACGGGATTTGAGCAAATGGTTAAAGTGCTGGAGTCCCATTATAAAGTGCCTTCACTTGTGCATCTTAGTCAGTCTGTTGTGCTACCCTGAATTATAATGCACTCGCTGCAGTTGCTCAGGAATTACTGACAGGTCAGAATCTTATGATGAAGCATTACTGAAATTTGTGTTACAGTATTTGAGGCTAGGTACAGAGGAGTGGTGGACAGGTTTGTGGAGTGGTGTGGACTGAACCACCTGCAACTCAACGTTTCAAAGACAAAGAAGTTGGTCATGGATTTTAGGAATCAAAGGACCCGTCCAAACCCAGTCACCATCATAATAGATGTGCACATTGTGGATAAATACAAGTACCTGGGTGTTCACACAGACAGTAATCTGGACTGGACTAAAAACACAGACGCTGTTTACAAGAGATGTCAGAGCCACCATATGTTCTCAGGAGGCTCAGGAGGAACTGGAGTCTTTGGTGGAGGTGTCGGGGAGAGGGATGCTGAGGAAATGGCTCAGTATCCGGGACAACAGCTCTCACCTCCTACATGCCACACCGGAGTCCTACCGAAGCACCTTAAGCCATAGACTGACACCATGAGGTGCACCACAGAACGCCACAGGTGATCTTTTCTACTGGTGGCCATCAGCCAATATAACTCACTCCCCTTCTGCAGGAAGATTAATTGAAGTATATTACGTCTGATACTACCTCGCATGTACCATGTTCATGTCCATGTGCAAGATCATGTGCCATCAATAAGTTTTACTCATGTTCTTACAGAGTAATTCTGTGCCAAATCACCAGATTTTAGAGAAAGTTCCCGACTGACCATCTCAGATTTTGTTTAAATTTTTTTTAATGTCCTTGTTAGTAATAACTGCTGTGCAAAAGTTTAGGCCAATATCACCACTAGTTTTAGAGATATTAAGTCTTAAAAAAGGAGGTGTGGCCCCATATTTAGTATAAGAGAAATTTTCACATACGATTCTTTGATAGAATGAAGCTGTGTACACAGAAGGAGAGCTTTGCATGTGACATATTTGCAGATTTATGGCATGCCAAACATGGCTTCCTGGAATGTTCGTTGGTCCATGGTGGCACTTTTGGCTCTCTATATCTCCAGATTTAATGACACCAGATGTCTGATTCTTTTTTAATATATGAGACCTGTTATAGTACTATCAGAAAAACAAGTTATATCTGAGACACAAATATACTTTCTCAAATATAGGCCTCTAAAAATGGAAAAAAGCTTGTTGCATCTGTATTTTGAATGCTTATAGCAAAAATCTGACAAGGTTTACCAGAAAACAAATGAGATCAGTGAAAAGCAAGGTCCAATTGATATATATACCAAATATGAAGTTGGTGCTGTGATGAAAACTATTTAATTAAGGCTGTTGAATATAGAAGGTTTTATGACATGTGAAAATGCCATTCACAAGGTTCCATCACATTCTACATCATTATTAATTCAAATTCTCTTGACTATACATATATGTAGTGTATTTGCAAATATGATAAATGATTTACAAATCTCACAAAAGTCAACTAGACAAATTAAATTCTATTTATGTAGACTTAGCATGTCTCTTTGAAGCATTTGAATAACTGGTCAGTTTCTTTAACCACACCAGATGGAACTACATATTGTTCATTGGATCAGGTCTGACAGGGTGTAAGCTTCTTTCAAAGAAGGAATGTGACCAGTTATTCAAACGCTTCAAATAGACATGCTAAGTCTTTTAGTGTGAACAGTTCAAACGTTATTAGACATCAAACTATGGATGTTTGATTGTAAAACTGGCTTCTATATGCTAAATATGGGGACGTGCCCCCTTTTTGAAGGCTTAATATCTCCAAAACTAGTGGAGATATCGCCTAAGATTTTGCACAGCAGTTATTAGTAACAAGGGCATTAAAATAAAAAAATATGAACAAAATCCGAGTACGTTTAAGGCAAGGCTTTCCTCCGCAATTTCCAACACTTTGCATGGTATATTTTAATTTCATGCTCTATAGTTATATTTTGTATTTTTGCCTCTGTAATTTATGGAGTTCGCTAGCACAAGAAATTTCTTCAGGATTAATAAAGTTCTTATCTTATCTTGAGTGGCTTAACTGTAACATTAACAATTATGTATGGCCAATGATTCATTTATTTCTTTTTTTGAATAAACGACAAAAATATTATTTTCTAATAAATTTTGATGCCGTACTGAAAACAGACCGCACAGTCACTGCAAAACGATAGCACATGTACCATGAACTTTGAGTACTATTACACCCCAAATGGCACTAAACTGAAATTAAGTGGTATACAGCAACTATAAGAAGCCTTTTGGATGAAGATTCTGCTTTGGCATGGAAATAACTTTTAGCTGAATACATGTTGGACTTTGTCCCTAGTTGAGGCTACAGTTGACTGTTTGATGCAGACATGCAGGACTTAACAGTGTCTCCATGCCTATCTTCTGCTCAGCTCAGAGGACTCAGGTTAAGGTCCGCATTCATTAATATTTGATAGGAATCAATTTGTGGAGGGGTGCTGTGTGCACTAAATGACCACGGGTCGCAATCTCCCAAAGAGCTCTAATCACTCCCCCTCCCTCTGTAAACATTTAGTACATTTTGGCCTTACTTTTGTTTTTGTATTCTACAATTGTTCCAGGAAAAAAGGTTAAAATATACAATCCCTGTTATATTCAAGCATGACCCCCAAAAAGATTTTCCCATGTCTGGATACAAGTGATGATGAAAGATTGTCAAGGGAGACAAGGACAAGAGTCCTTATCATTCAGTTGTAGAGATCTAGTGTTGTAGCATGGCTGAAGAGCACTTGAGAGTCATGGTATCTGGACTTGAAACAAAACATGCCTGACAGTGTCTTAAGATGAGCTTTTGAGTATATGAGATTTATCCTTTAGTTTAAAAAGATGCGTAGATTCTGTCAAAGACACTGGTAGTCACTCATTTTTAAAAAGATACCAAAGTCCTTTCTACCTGAATGTATTGTACATTGCTCTTTGCTAATGATAAAGACAGATTAGAATCCGAGTTTAGTAAACACATGTATTTTATCAACCTGGGAATTCAGTCACTTGCACCAGTGCACACAAGTACAGCTTTGCACAAACCAATTTTGTATGTACGAATGAAATGCTTGCACAGTAGAGCCAAGATTTCAGAAAGGAGAGCAGCATGGCAACACTCCATGCTGAGGAGGATAAAATTCAGCAGAGTACATAAAAAAAGGATTGCCTGTATTTCAGCTGATAACGAACCATTAAAATATGCCTGATCTTCCTCCGATATTGATACCTAGGATTGGCTCAGGACATCTCTAATAATGCTGATACAGACAGAAAAAGACTTTTAGTTTATACAGATTGCTTTATTCTTTTTAAATGTTGTGAAGATCTTAAGCATGATCCTAGTGCTGACACAACTTCAGATAAGAACTGCAGTACACATTAGTGCATTCTAATGCATCTAAAGAAGGGCTTGAAAAATTCAATGTGCCACTCTACAGACTTGCTGGCATCTGTAGAGATGACCTCTTGTTTAAAACTTTAATGGACCCAACAATACTAATCATTTCATTCATTTATGTACTGGTTTCTAAAAAACAGATGAGAGTTTGGTAATATTTTATATAAATATATATATATATAAAAAAAAACGCCATCATCGCTGCAGCTGCAGCTTCGCTCAAAAGTTGACACCATGTGAGTGTATATTTCTTGACAAATCTGGAATTGATTGGCACAACATGTTATGAACATGTAGCGGACTCTGCCTGTTTCAACATTTACTGTGAGTTAGGCTAGGGACAAGAAAGAAACAAATTCAAAGACTTCACTGATCTCAAATACATTTATTACAAGGGATTGTGTTGGCAGTGGATCTGCAACAGCTGCCTTGTCTAGCTCACTCTTTGGCCCCCTTCTTTTCCCATGACCTCATCTACAACTACAAAAGTAGGGCATGCCAACTGTTTCCAGGTCAGAGGTTTCTTTTACAACAATTCTACAATTTCATTTAGCTTTTATCCAAAGCAACATACATCTGAGAGTAGATACAACTCAATCAAGGATCTAGTCATGAGAGAACAACCTGGACAAGTGCCACAAAACAATGTTCAAGTGTGATAGGACCTTGGTACAGGTAGTGCAAAAGAGGAGTGCATAGAGTGTATCAGTTTTGGGTGTGAAGAGCTGTGTCTTTAGTCTTTTCTTAAAGACTGAGAGGGACTCTGCAGATTGAACAGTTCAGGGGAACCACAGAGGAGAAGAGTCCAGCTATCGACCTAGGGCCCTGTTGTGGCGGTTGTATCAGACTCCTTTTGTTGGCATAGTGAGTGGGAGGGAGTGTAGACCCAAATGAGGGACTGTGGCTGATCTCTTTTTATGTAGTGTGATCAGGGTTAAACCAGCCATCCTTCAACCACAACAAGTAGGTTCAAGCTCATGTGTCATGCTCAAGCTCATGTGTTGTGCAAATATAACTGCTGCTGAAGAGTCGTTGAGAGAGAATCCCCGTGCTTTGACATCATTGAAGTAGGGCTTGGAAAAATAACCATAATAATCCATAAGGATGAATCACTTATCATTGTAGCAGTCTATTTAGGTTAGCTTTGGTCAAATTAATTACTTCATCTAGAATTAGTTGTTTGTTTGATGCCTTTGTGAACATGCAGCTAAGTAAACTTAACTAAACTAAGGCATATTTTTTCATTCTCCATGAGAGTGGTAGGCAAGTTGCGCCCCATGTACCAAATCTTATACTCCAACAAAAATATATTTTAATATTTGTTCATGTTTATTTTTAAGGTCTTCCATTTCACAATTCTACTGAAAATAAAAATATAAAGTCAAGATTCATGTAAAATGAAAAAAATATTACTACTAACATCATATAAGGAGAAGCATGACTACTGTGCCTCCTTCTGATGAGGGCTGTTTGAACAGTGCATTGCACAGATGAAAAACACAAATAATATGAATCACTTCATATGAGTGAAACGGTACAGCTTCAATTCCACAACCTCCTCAACATGATACATGATCATGATAATTACCGATATATGTGATTATATATATATATATATATATATATATATATATATATATATATGTGTGTGTGTGTGTGTGTGTGTGTGTATATATGTGTGTGTGTGTGTGTATATGTATATGCACACACACATACATAACATATATACATACATAACATATATACATACATATACATATGATCATTTTTCTTTAATTAAATTAGTACAAATATAAGCTGCTGTAAGGCCATTTGCGTTCGCTAAGGGGCAACGTGACATCTGCTCTCAGATAGAATCCTGAAACAGATTACTATGTTAACATATTCTTAAATGAATTATTATCATATAGTTTAAACCACATCTGTAAAACACTGGCCCACAACTGAACTTAATTGCTGACCCCTGCTCTACATTATCATCCCTGTTGCCTCTTTGTTTCTTCATAGTCAAACAGAACAAAGTCAAGGAATGCAATAAGGAAAACAGAAGGAAAGATAAATGAAATCATTTCCAACCAGAAGAAGGAAATGGGATGATTTCACAAAGAAGTTCAGTGAAGGCAAAAGGCATTTAGAGGGAAAACTGCTCAATGAATTCAAAGCTTTATAATAAAAACCATGAGTGTTCTCATACGCAGACAATAACAAAACATAGCCCAAATGTCTCCAGAGGATATGGAGTGTGTTCTGGTGCAACGTGGCAGGAAGACGGTGGGGGTGGGGGTGGGGGTGGAGG
>JBBMOC010000061.1:2033827-2058207 GCA_037975185.1 Centropyge bicolor | reverse complement strand
ATTTTTTAAAGTCACTAATGAATTATGCTAATGAATGGTGTAGGATGTTTCATTTCCAAATGAAATGTAATGACGGAAAGTCTGGAGGCTTTGTGAAAACATGGGAAGGATATATTTCAAGGCCAGAGGTGCATGTTTATTTTCAAGGCCTGCAGGAACTGAGATTAAACAGAAAGTGATACCTACGACACACTACAACCTACATGTCATTTATGTCTAGGTCTTTAGGTTAATAGCAGATCCATACCTTCTCTCTACTCCATGCAAAGGAGACTAAAGCTACTTAGACATGGGCATGTCTAGGGCATTTAATTCTGTATTGGGAATGTGTTATATGCCAGGCAAAGTTTACCATGTGGTACTTGCGTGGCTGGCACAAATCACAACCTAATACAATGGCAAATATTTATTTTACCACCATTAGATCAGCAATGAACTGGCTCATAAATTTGCAGCTGTAGAAAAAGCATCTAGTAAAAATGAAGTCTCTATAGAAATGGATTAAGTTGTTATCACAGAGGTAGCAGACAGCTTCCTGACTCTGCATCCCAAATAGGTAAAATGTCCAAAATGTCAAACAGCATGACACAGTGCATGAGCGATAGTAACCACTTTAGACAGCTGGAAGTAAATGTACAGTAGGGTACATGCAAGAGGCCACTGACCCCTATTTTACAAGGTAGTATACTCAACACTAATATGAAAAAAAGAAACAACTAGATGACAATGTAGGTATTTCAGTTTGAGAGAACTAGTTATAGTGAAAATCTATTCTTGAACGGCATCACAAGGGCCTATGTTGTAATTACTCTCTTAAATTAAAGACTGTCTTGACGTAACAACATGGGCAAGTTTCTCCCAGAGCTACAAACAAGAGGGATCAAAAACACACTGACAATAGAGCTATGTTTTACTCTGTTGCAACAACTACAACAATTACTACTTCAAGAATAACCCTATTTATAACAATAAAGTATATCTATCTATCAATCTAGCTTTAATTACAGTGTAAACAGTGAAAGGGAAAAGTTCAACTAAACTCAATCCAATCAGATTCCATCTAATTAAATAGGGCCATTGATGGTTCACAATCTTTCCTCTAAGGTCCACTGGCAACCTTGCTGCAACTTATACCTTTCAGAGTACAGACCAAGATAACAGGCTTGGGGTCTGGGCTTGAGAAAGGAAAAAGGAAATGCTATAGGAGCTGTCAGCATGACTTACTTGGAGAGGGACACTCCTCCAGCTTTTCCAATGAGCTCCTCATGGTGGAGGACGGCATCATCCCAAGGAATGTCAAGGAATTTAAGCAGTGTCCTCATCCATTTCTCAGGATGAAGGACCAACTGTTCGTAGTGCACAGGGAGGCACTTGTCAGCTGCCTCCAGGCACTGAGTGTACATGGTCTCTATAGCCCGATTCCACTTGGTCAGGCAGTCCCGGTAGCTGCCCAGGTCAAAGCCGGCGATGGTCACCTTCCGTGAGATCATGGAGTGAACTGAAGCCCGGCCATCACGAATCATAAGTACAAACTTGGCACGGGGAAAGATCTTGGCCAGGTAGGAAAGCGACTTCAGTGCAAAAGGGTCCTTGTTGCAGAGAAAGTTGGCAGGCTCTCCATGTTTGACGATGATTTCCAGCAGGAACGCCTGCATGGCAGCATCCAGCACCTCATCTGTCACACCAGCTTCATCCAGACGCATCTTCTCCCGGCCCGAGCGGCTCCACATCTGCTTCATGGCCAGGATACGTGGGATGACGCGGGTTTCTTCGCCACAGCGCACCTCAGGGTGGGCATCCAGCATGGCTCGCATTAGTGTGGTCCCACTGCGGGGCACTCCACCAATGAAGATGAGTGGCATATCTTTGTTGTAAACAAAAGGTGTGCTGAGATTCTGGCCTGTCCGTAAGGTGGTCCGCATGCTGCCTCCCAGCGCTGATAGAGGAAGGACCCCACCTGGTTGGCTGCGCTCCTCAATACGATGGTGGCACTCCATGGCATGGCGGCCCAGGTAGAAGACCGTAACCGAGCTGATGACCAGACAGGCCACCAGCAAGTTCTGCTTAAGCTTGCCAATCATGTTGCAGGCCACAGTTGGGAGAAGACAATATCACCACAGGGGTAATTTAGGGGGAGGAATGGGAAAAAGGAACTGAAGGGTAATTAAGGTTCCCACCCTTTATGGTTGTTTGCTGGGAACCGGGCATGGATCGAGCTCCCTTGTGCACAGCAGGTGTCGAGTCCCCAGCTCCATGAGGCCTGGATTATGGCACAAAATACAAAAGGTACAGTTAGTTCTGATTATACAGCAGGGCAAAATACATCAAGCAAAGGTAAAATGAAAACAGAAGAAAAAGTACCATTTCATGTCCCACATTTTAAAGTAATCATGTACTACATGTCAGGCACCAAGACAAATCTATAGAGGTTACGTTTGTCTGAAAAAGTCATTACCATTTTAACCTTTATTTGGCAGGCTTTTGATCTCAGGCCAACATTACTGTGCAGTTTTACTTTGCAGAGAGCCTTGAATCACAAAGTTGACAGAGAACTGCTTCAAACACAATTATGACAACAGCTGCAACCAGAAAAACTAAATGAACTCTGTCTCCAAGACATTTATGAAGAGTAAGTGGAAAGAATGTAATGCCCACTGAAATATAAATGAGTCACTGCTGACAACAGGCTGAGAATGTAGAACAAATCTATGTATTTTGACTCTGGTAATGCTTTTAGCCTTCAGCCTCTAATTGTGACATAGGGCAATGAGTACTTGCACACAACAAACACACAAACCACACTACACCCACACACACATAGACACACATAAATTCTACACACCGCAGTGGACTGCCTGACAGCTTTTCCTCTGCTGTTGGAAGTAAAAGCTGTAGTCTTAGTACAACTTATTTGTTAGAGGGTTGTCTATGTGCTGGCCCCACAGCCACAGTCACCTTCCTGAACAACTGCCTGGCTGGAAGAAGAGGGGGTGAAGGATGAGGGCAAGCCTACTCAGGAGTAGGTTTTGTATTAGGTTAACCTGACCTGGATTAAAAATACTAGAAATAGTGTTGAGCAGTAAGTAATCTATAGCCCCATTACCTTTTACCTTTAGCAACCAGTGTGATCTGCAGCAACTACCAAAGCACCTGGAAAAGTAACTAAAATCAGTCGAATAGAGAAACCCGATCCCCAAGTACATGCATACCCAGGTGACTATTTAGCTTTTCACATGAGAGAAAGACTACAGGAGAGAAAAAGGAGAAATGGGGACACAGTTGTAGCTTCTAATGACAGTTGATTAACAGTTAAGAAAACGCTGCACACTTTCTTACTACACAGACAGAGTGAACAGACAGGCAGGCAGCTCTGTGACACCCAGCTGTGCTTTGTGCTAAAAACCAATGTGAAGCAAGCTAACATGCTCACAGTGACAATGCTAAAATGCTGATGTTTAGCAGGTACAGTTAGCTGTGTTCACCATCTTAGTTAGCATGTTAATATGTTAGCTAATTAGCACCAACAAAGTACAGCTGAGGCCAATAGAAATTTCATTAGATTGGTCATAAACTAATGAACTGGACAAATTATCATAGTGATCAGCAAAGTATTAAATGTTTGTATCAAATTTGACGGCAGTCCATTCAAAAGCATTTGTGACATTTCACCCAAAATGGTGTGAAATGTCATCAGAGTCATTAGGATTCATACTCCCGGGATCTCATGAATGTCTGTGCAGAATTGAAGAGGATTCCATCCAACAGTTACTGAAATGTTTTAATGTTTTCAACACTGCCATTGCTCAAGTCACACTTATAGTGTCTACAAAAAAAAATCGACTCATAAAATACTTTATTACTAGTGCAGTTTAATTAAGAAATTATGACTCCAGTAGATTTAAATGTACTGTCCAAGTGGCAATGGTGGTCATTTTGCCATTTTGAGCAATGGCATCTTTACACATTACGTATAAACGTCTTGAACAGAATTTCAGCATAAAGTAGAGTTGGAGTAGCTCCCCATTGCTCCTATACAAATACACAGGGCAAGTCTAGCTTCACTCATATTAGCTAAAAATTAATTTTTTTTTAGTCAGAGAATCCTAACGAGGAAATCCAAAGACTTTATTTGCACTGCTGTCTGTTTACACATGTTCCACGTCCTCATTAGCATGATGGTTAACAGGCTCTGTCAGCATTGTTCTGCCACAGCAGGGACTCTACAGAATGCTGTATATCAGAGCTGACCCAGCAGCTGACCCCTCCTTCATGCTACAACCCCAATTCCCAAAAAGTTGCAACACTGTGTAATACATAAATTAAAAAAAAGAATGCAATCATTTCCAAATCCTTTTCAATCCATATTCCATTAAATACAATACAGAGGCAAGATATTTAATGTTCTAACTGATCAACTTCACGTTTTTGTAAACATACACGTATTCAGAATCTGATAGCTGCAACTGTTCCAAAAATGTTGGGTCAGGGACATCTTTACCACAGTGTTACAACAGCTTTTCTTTTACAACCACTCCGTGAGCATTTGGGAGGCCACTAATTGTTGTGTGTTGCAGTTTTGAAAGTGACATTCTTTACTATTCTTGCTTGACATACGGCTTTTCAACAGTTCGGCATCTCTGTTTTCATATTTTGCTGGAATAAGCAGGGATGCTGCTGAAAAAACGTCATCTGCATCAATGGTGCCTTCACAGAAGTGCAAGATAGCCATGCAATGGGCACCAACACATACCTCATACCATCATAGATGCTGGCTTTTGAACTTTGCAGTGCTAACAATCTCGATGGTTCTTTTCCAAAAACAATTCTTATTTCCACTTTGCGTCAGTCTATCTCACTTGAAAACAGGAGTACGACTAATAGAAATGAAGAAGATATTGCTGACTAATTCCAAACGTTTCTGAAGACTGGCGACGGTACCACAGAAATTCAAAAAGAGGCTTTGTTACATATTTGCAAAGCTTATGCATTAACTCTAGAACTCTAGAATCAAACATCATCATCATTTCTCCTAAGTGTTAGTGTATATTTTCGTGAAAGTCCTGATCACATACAATACATCATACCTGATCAGTCAATCCTGCTCAATCCCTTGAAGGTGCAAAGTGCATCACCTGGAGACACAGGTGACAGCCAGCTCCATTTTAGAAGGTTGGTAAATTGATTCACTAAGCTCCCACACTAATGAATCTCTAACTGAATCTTTTTTCTGTTCTCACTCTTTAGAAATGAGCAATGTAGGGAATAGTTACTTAATAGGCTTCAAATTTCAAATAACTGGTGGCAAAACAATATAGATCCGGATCAGTGTCTGATAAACAGAAAAATGCTGAGAAAAAGGCGTGAGAGCATGCAGCTTTGTATTTAAAAAGTTTGATGCAACCAGAGTTGGCTGACGTTTTGTAAAGAGCTGGAGTATGTGTTGTTCATTTGCTAGTGTGGTAGTTCCGTGCACATGAAATGCTTCAAGAGACCTATTAAGTTATTAAATCCAAAACGCCTCCAAACACTGTAGCTTTTGCCTCCAAAAGTTGTACATCGTGAGGGTGGTGCACTGTGCACTCGCTCATTGAGTTCAGTCTCTCATTCCATCAACATAATATAATTAACCCACATTATTACAGAAACAGGTGTTTGGTATTTGTGAAACAATTCAGAATCACAAAAATTACAAGTGATGACTTCTATGTCATTGAGTTATGTGTTTCATCCACCTATAGTATGTATATAAGTCCATATATTCTGTACTGTATTTGAATCTATCTAGTCAGGTTGTGACAAACCAGGGTGGGCCAATGCATTACTCTACCTTCTGTTTCACGTCGGACACCATGTTGCAACTTCTTCTCAGTGGATTACTCATGCCTAATGAGCCAAGTGGCTGCCTTTAAGCAAACATCTTCAACTGTTAACTGATAGTTACACAAGTGAGGAGCATTTCACAACAAAACATTACAGCTAATTCCTTGTATTAGCCTCCATGTGAGAGGGAGCTCATGCAAGACTAATTAAATGCTTCAAGTGTTCCCTCTGCAAGTGTAAATAGTATACAAAAGTTCTAGCAGTGCAGCATCTGACAACGTTTATTTCTTTCTTGGCTTTGTCTTTTCTTTCAGCCCACCCACACAATTTCACATCTTGGTGTCTTCTCCTTGGTGATTCAGTGTTACAGGGAGGGGGAAGTCACAAAGTATGCCAGGCTGCCAACACCTTTAGTTTATTAGTGGGAGTACAAAAGGGGCCTGCTGTTTCCCCAAGGCTGCTGCAACTGCCCTTAAAAGAAAAGTCCACCTTCTGACTCACTTTTGCAGCTAGATCTTATCAATCTGGGAGGTTGAATGCACTCCAGGTATGTCTTACTGAGAATTAACATCACGTTTTCAGGGAAGACCTTACAAAAACAGCAGCACAGTATGGTGTGGCTAAATACCTGATAAAATCAAATCATCTATAATAGTGCATAGAACAGATAGAGTTGTGCAGGAAATGAAAGGAAATAAAGCAAGTAAGTGAAAGGTTTTGAGACAAAAAGAGACAAAAGGTGAGAAGGACAACAGATGAGTCACTCATATCATTACAAGCAGGTCAAGGTAAAGCAAACTATAGCTATGTTTCTAGGCCATTCTTTTACAATGAATACAATGAGATACCTGTGAGCATTACACACAAATATAGTTTAAATGAATATAACCTGATGAACGATTTGATTAATCTGATTGATTCAGTATTAAAAAGATAATGCCGCTCAAATAATCTGGCAGGCACAAATCTATAATTTGATAATGCTGCTAGTTTAAAGAGTATACTGATAATGAATGAAGCCTGAAGAAACCAGAGGAAACCAGTTTCCACAGCTTTGAGGATAAGGCAAGTTCACCTAAAGATTTAGAGCCCCTTCAGAGGTGAAGCGGGATGTCTTAGTCATAAAAAGCTGTGGTTGTGATTCAGAGCAGTGTCGTGTTACACCTTGCACCGGGGCTGAAATGTGTTTGTGTTAAATTAATTGAGGCTCTTCTCTCCTGTTACTGATATTGTATCCTCCTCGCAGGATATTTTTCCCATTGATCTTGTAGAGGAAGCAGAGGAGGCTGAGGCTACTCTCCATGGAGCAACGGTGAAACCAAACCACATCAACACTTAATAATGAGGGCGACTTTGCACCTCATGAAGCCCTGGTGAGAGAGGTCTGCAATACAGATAAGGAAAAGAAAATAATAGCAGGAAGAAGACACTTTCACACTTCTCAATTGTTTGTGCTCTGAAATTAATAATGTGATCAAAATGCCAGCCATGTTAAAAGGTTCCAATGATCACTGGATGAATGATCATGTTGTCTGTCATAAGCAAGAGAAAATCAGCTGTCGTGAACGATCTGTCAAATGCTGTCTGAAGAACTTTTTTCTTGTTTTCTCTAATGAGCAAGTTCTTTTTGATAAGTATATATATAACCAAATTCTATGTTAGGGCTGCAATTAATGACTATGTTGATTATCTGCACATTACCTATTTGCTCAATTGAGCAATGTTTTGTCTTAAAGACTCTGTTGATATTTCCACAGCATAACATGTTTTATGCATTTTTAATTGCTGTTTTCATTTTTGCCTTCTTCTCATTTTCACTATTTTTGAAATATTTTTTATTGTCTGTTGTAATTTCCTTGAGTGCAAGGTGGCATTTCAAATGTCTGATTTTGTCTGGCCAACAGTTAAAACCATGTTAACAATGATTTCAGTTGACATTGATATAAAACAGAGAAAAGCAGCAAATCTATCCTGAAGCTGGAGAAGCTGCAACCACAGAATGATTCACATTTTCACCATTTTGCTTAAATGACTAAAACACTTAATATTTGTAAATGTAAGATAACCTTTATGTCGATGGACTACTCATTCTTCAAATACCAATTCTCTGCTATGAACAAACTAAGTCTTATTTCACCAATGCCATATGCCTATGTGCATATGAAAAGCTTCTATTAACAGTACTCCGGTATTCAAAACAAGTACTATGGCCACAGTCATCTGCAGCATACAGATATATACCTAAATATACAGAGTATATGTAATATATTATGTATATTTAATGTAGAATTTGGAATAATAATAGGATGGCAAATTACATCGAGAACACAGAGAAACAGAAGTCATCACAGTGACCATGCTTGTGCAGGCCTGGTCTCCAACTGTCATCCTCTTACTGACAAATGATCCAGCCTTTATCAAGTTTCCAATCAGATCTGTGACCTGGCACATTCCTGCAGGATCAATCAGGAGGACGGTAGCCATACCCTGTCCACAATCTCTGCCCCTCAGGCGCTGTCATAAATTACATGCTATGAACAAACCCAATCAACCCCTTGCTAGATCTAATGATAGGGAGGAGGGATGTCTCTCCCCAGGCCAAAAAGTCTCATTCCAGTTGGAGTTAAGTTATGAAGCAGCATGTGCAAACTAATCCAATGGTGTATTTTTCAGTTGTTCTTCTGCATCTTCTGCACTATTTGTAGGGATTACATGGCAAATAAACTAGGAAAGGGGGCACACAGTCATCCTCCTCCCTCATTATTTGTACAAACCTTGAGTCAACCTTTGGCTCCCAGCGGGATTTTCATTTGCTTACGGACCTGTAACACTGTTTATGACCTGCAGGGATCTCTATGTTTAGAGTGGATGGTGTGCAATTGGGGAAAAATGTTTGTTTCATCACTGGGCGTGTAGCAATAGTCTTATTTGAATTGTATTCAATTCAAAATTTTCAAAATTTAAAGCAAATGAATGAGGTCTTCTGAATGTAATGTTATTCCTGTGTGCCTTTTTCCTCATAAAAGATCAGACACACCCATGAAATCGAAAGGATGAGGAACGGATGAGTTTCAATGGCTGAATAACACAGGGAATGGTACCTTGTTCAGAAACATTAAGGACATTAAACAAACTTCCCTGCTCTGAACTTTGACGAGGAAATCACATTAAACAGTAGGCTACAAATGATCCGAATAAAAACTAAAAGTGAAATAAATCATCTCTGCTCATCCATATGGTTAAACATGAATTATACTGCACTATGATATCATATTACTGGCTGTTCCTTTTGAAAAGGAAGGAACAGGTTCCTGAGTTTGATTTTTGCAATGCTGACCTTTCAACCATTAACTGCATAGTTTGAAGTCCTACCTCTTACAAGAGCCTCTCAGTTGTGCCCTGGTGATTATGCACAACTAGCTCATGGGCAACTGTCTCACAAGAGCAGCAGAAACAGGATGCTGATGCTAGTCTCTCAAATTTGCAAAGGACAAGTCCACACAAACTTTAAAAAATATGTTAGACGAGGAACACAAAAACATTTGGACAGCAGGCCTGAATATACCCCCCAAAACATGTACACAAACAGCTGGGGACACCATGGACAAACAGTAGTTCTGTTTATAGTACTTTGGAGTAAGAGATTGAGCTTTTGAGTAAGAGACGATGAAATTAAAGGCTTTGGTCAAAAAGAAATGTAAAAGCAATTCAGCTAAAAAAAAAGATATCACTTGTTGCAGCTAACTTAACTTGGGAGTGCAGACAGGGACGTTTATCATGCACTGTGTTAGTCTAAAAAAAACCCAGAAAAATAAGTTAAGAAGACAGTCTATGCATATGATAGCTTTCAGTGCATGACTACTAGCCTCTTGCAATGATTACATGCAGTGACAATTTCTCTGGAAAGGCCAAAAAAAAAGGAAAAATGAAGAGTTTGGGTATGATTCTGGATGAGGCATGTAGGACTGTACAGAGGGAATTGGAGCTGAGAGAACTTTGTAAAAGAAAGCTCACTTCAGTTTAAGCTGTTCACCATCAGCTTCCTCAGGTGACACACAAGTGACTTCATGGGTTGCCAATGTCAGTCACAAATATCAATGGGGTGAGGTACGCCACTTTGTGAAACACATGATTGTAGAAAGGACATTAACACATGGTCTCAGAAGCACGTTCTCCTCCTTCCTAACTTTTGTTAGTGAACACAGTTCGTTTGCAAATGATTACATTCTATTTGTTGTCTAGCATTTCTATACTGCAATTTAGTGTTACATACCAGTCAACATATATGTATAGATACTGATATGTCTGCTATAAGCTAATATCAGTTTCTGTACTGGTCGGGCTCTAATCAGTAATGTGTTTAAAATGTGCATATAAACATAATGTATAATGCAGCTAGCATTGACAATTAGCAGCCAAGATTGCAGAGCATGAACAATGTGGGCTGATATTAATCATAACCTTAATTATTTCAACCAGGCATTTCCATCAGCTGATGTGACTTTAGAATGCTGCTGGCATTCTAAAGTCACATCAGCAACATTAACACATCATCATCACCTCCTAATTATTTGTGGGTCCATAACTCTGCCTCAAGCCCTAACAGGATCTGTCGTTGCCACAGATTACACAATAATCAGGTGGATCATTTTTACATAAGGACATAATATATTGTAGCCTGGGAAGTAGTTTGCAAGGGACAAATTTGTCATATGAAGCTACATGCTGCAGCTAGCGATATATTTAGAGGGCTGACAGATTCCAGTGAATGCGAAGGCCCAGTAGACTGTTGTTGCTGCTTCTGTCATGGATTGGGTAAACTGTCACTACCCCGCTTCAAAAACATACTCTTACTGGAATACACATGCAGTTCACACAGGAAGTAGTCATGTGTTAAACCACAGTAGTCCTGCCTGCATGCATCTGAATATGCTAGTGGCTCAGTGGATTTAGCACAAGCAATCTTAATATCCCCTGTTAAAGCAATGTAGCATTCAGGTAAATCAACTTCATTTTCACAGTGCAACTGACAAGACAGCAAATGCATACTAACCATAATAATGCAGGGGTTATAAACATTGAAAGACACATCACTAATCAGTAAAGTGACTGGCTGAGAAACACGGGGGAGTAAATCTGCCAGTGACTAGACAGTGAGTTTATGTGTTTATGGTGGTGGTAATGGGGGGAGTGGTATGAATACCATTTGTAAGGCAGCGAGACACAATCTGGGCTGTCAGGACTGTCAGTGTGGGAGTGTTGCTCTGGAGACTGTTTTTATTTTGGTTCTTCCAGGACCATACTAATGGTTTGCATGTTTTTAGCCTACAGTACTTCCAACTAATCCTACATACTTCACTGCTGAGGATATTTAAATCATGCTGAATTGTGTTGTCCAGGGATGCAGTAATTTCTTATTATTTTACTATGGCTAGTGGTAATCCATCACAGTGAACATTATTTGTGCTCCTGTCAAAGATAGGATTGTTGCAGGGCAATGCAGTAGTGAGGGTAGATTGTTTTGCAACACAGGCACTACATTACCATTAACCAAAAATATTTGAAAAACAAAATCATACATTATACTGTATTCACTCAGATAGATAGATTACTCAAATCAACCAAGTTTTGATTTTCTGGAAGTTCATTTTCAAACTTCAGTGAAATCAATGCAAAATAGCGACATGGAAGGCAGGAAAAACATTCAAAATCTATGATGCTATAGAATATTTTGGAAAGTCAGTAGAAGCTGGATTCTTAAAAAAAAAAAGAAGCTTAACATTAAGGAAAATCTGATGTTTTCTGTGAACAATATTGTGCTTCCTTATACCAAGGATGCATAAAGATCTTCCTTTACATACATATGGTGAAGAAAAAAAAAACGGCAAAAGGTATGTGAAGAAGTGAACTGGGAAGTTCTGTGTAGAGAACGCTGTACCCACCAGGAAAATACAATGTTTCTCTGACAAACCATGGGGACCCCTGAACTGAGAGCCCTGCTTAAGTTTCATTAAATTTGCGGTAGCCTTATCAGATGTCAATTCGTTGTATTGAGTTCTAAGTATTAACAATTGTTTAGCGATGTCCTGTTTAGATCCTAGTTTCAAGTACTTTAATTTGGGATTCCAAAGTTCTCATTTTTTTCCCGTGAGTCTCTATTTCTTTTACTTGTATAGCTTATAATTTGACCCCTAATAAATGCCTTAAAGGCTTCCCATTTAATTGTGGCTGTAGCTTGGGATGTGTTAATTCAAAATAAATATCAATTTGTTCCCCCGGACATTGTAAAAATTTTAAATCCTGCAGCCAGAGAGCCTGCTAATGGAAAGGAAGAGGGTCTTTAGATCTGGGGCCTAAGATGGAGGAACAATTACAACACAACACAACAATGCAAGGGGGGTCTGGAGAGGCCTGAAACTCATCTCAGGTCACAGCAATAGGCCAGGACAGGAGGCCTGAGGCAGGAGACAGGGAGTGGGCAAACCAACTTAATCTGTACTTCAAAAGATATGACTCTGCTCCCACTTCTTACCCGACTGAACAGAGCACTGTCTAGTCAGACTCCCAGTCACTCCACCTCTGCCTATTGCTACCCTGCTCACTCCTCCTCTGCTTCTCCCCTTCCACCTCTGGCCTCTCCATAGGTGAGAAGTGAGCTGTGAAAGATCAAGGCCAGGAAGGCTGCAGGACCTGATGGCATCAGCCCCAGACTTCTGAAGGACTGTGCAGACCAGCTCTGTTCGGTGCTCCAGTACATCTTCAACCTGAGCCTGAGTCTGGAGAGGGTCCCTGAACTGTGGAAAACTTCCTGTGTTGTTCCAGTCCCGAAGACCGCACACCCCAGGGAGCCAAACCACTCCAGGCCTGTGCCCCTCGCTTCTCATGTGATGAAGACCATGGAGAGGATAAATTTAAAAAACAAAAACCTTCAACCCCTGGTGAGCTCAAATCTGGACCCCCTGCGGTTTGCTTACCAGCCAAGCATAGGGGAAGATGATGCTGTCATCTACCTCCTTCACAGATCCCTGACCCACCTGAAGAACACTGACAGTGCTGTGAGAGTCATGTTTTTTGACTTCTCCAGCAACTTCAATACAATATAACCTTCACTGCTCAGGGGCAAGCTAGAAGAAACAGGAGTAGGCTGTCACCGAGCTGCATGGCATTTGACTACCTCACCAACAGACCACAGTAAATGAGGCTTCATGACTGTGTGTCCGACATGGTGGTCTGCAGCACAGGAGCCCCACAGGGGACAGTGCTCTTCTTCTTTCTCTTCACCCTGTACACAACAGACTTCTGCTACAACTCTGGGAGCTGTCACCTCCAAAAGTTCTCCGATGATACAGCCATTGTGTGTATCTGGTGGGGACGATCAGGAGAACAACTCAACTCCAGCAAGACTAAGGCATTGCTGATCAACTTCAGAAGGATTTATAGCGTTTTTTTCTCATATGAATATAGATGTCAAATACTTTTGGATGTCAATAACAAGGAAAAACACATAATTTCATCATTAAATTAAATGTTGTTACTCCTATGCACATAATTATGTGAAGTTAAAGTCACAACTTGTTTAATGTTACCTTTTGAGGTGTATGCAATGTGTTTCACCATGTGTCAGTGTCTCATTGTGTGGGCACTACTTCACCTTCACACAGGAAATTAGTTTGCTGTTCCGAAGTTACTAAACCATTACCTGAATGGTGCAACAACAGGAAGTTAAATATTACAACACTAAAGACCTATTCAACTTTTTTAAGCAATGGAAAGCAACTCCTGGTGACCAGGTCACGGACAGCTTGTTGCTTTCTTTTCATTATCAATAGTATATGTTTGGTTATTTTGATCAAAATCCAGCCACAAGCTTTGCTCCTGGATCTCCCAAGCAGACTACTTTTCTCCACTGGCTGGCTACTCCAACTCTCAATTTATTTTCCACTGAGAAACAGCAAGTCACCAGGGGAATCTGAACAATGTGTAGGTGGTCATCAGAAATGTTGACTCAGAGCTCAAGTGTTCCTGAACACATCTGACAAACATGTTTTCAGGTTTGCCATCAATGTGATTCTAATGCTGCTATCCTCGTGCTTGGTAGTTAAAACTCACAAAAATTGGTTCCAACAATAAAATGCAGTACAGAACCAAAAAATGTGCTATGTGTTTGTGTCAGCTGCATACTTTGTAGCCACAGACAGCTATATAAGCACAACTGAGGGCTTTTTCCTCACAATCAGTCAACAAACTGTGGTGCATCAATCAAGTGCATCACAGTGAGAACAAGCTGTGCAGGATACAGATGTCTCCGGCCATCAGCAGTACTATTCTGGGAGATTTGATGAATGTGGGCCCCCACATCAGTAAGTCCTTGAGCAGCAAGAGCTCTTTGGAGGAACTTCATAAATATGGGCAGTTGAAACCCTGGCTGGGCTCAGCAGTCAGACAGCTGCTTGACTGAATGTAATAATTGTGATGCAGCAGTGGGTGTTCTTTTCATACAAAGAAATGAGAAAAAGTGAGCTGGAGTCCAACGGATCCAGCGGTGCAGCTGTGGATGCTGATCCACTGAGAGCAGCTAACACTGAGAAATAGTCTGAATTCAACTGGACTGGAGGCTTTTTCTCCCCCCAGGACCACCTGCATACAACAGATGTGCATCTGGCTACAAAAGACACTGGTAGTGTTTGCCCATCCCTGGCTGGTGGAAACTGTTTATGCTCATTGTAAGCCTGTATGCTACAATTGCGTGTTTTAGTTTTTAAATCCACTAAACAATTTCTCTGACACCAGTCAAGCATTTCCTGGATTCTCTTGCCAGTCTGATATCTTCAATAAGCAGTAGAGGGGAATATGAAGCTTATTATCAGTATTATCAGTAGTGATAATCAGTTTACTCAACAGCCGGGAAACACTGCTGATTGAAAATGAAGGAAAAGTTTAATGTGAACACTGCTATTCAGATTTTTCACCTAATTCAGAACACATCTCTGTGGTCCACAACAGGTCAGAGTGCAAGGTTTTATAGGCATCTGTATGGTGATGTGTAAGTGCGTTTACAGCATTTTGTGTATTTGGTTGTGTTGCGTGTATTTGTAGTAATGCTGTGAAATTGATGAAGGCGTTTTCTATATCTGTTGTCTGTTTGCATGCGTTTTCTTAAATTGCAGGGCTACGATACAACTAACTACATTTTCTCTGTGTGGAACTGTAATATGTTGCCGGTACATTCTCATCATATCATATGGTCCAACCTGCTTGGTATAAGAAACCAAGCTGATTTCAAACACGCCACTGTTCAACCCCAGAACTATAGGCTGAACTCTATGTTACATTTTATAGCTCTTAAGATCTTAAAAAAGTGGTTTCTAAGCAGCTTACAGCTTTCTTAGAAGAGCATATTTTTCAACAGTCTGATCTGTTAATGCAAGGTGATGCAGGAGATTGTTTTGTATTAGTATTATTAGGCCAGTGGGTGGGTATTTTGGCATCAGCTCTGGATGATGATCCTCAAACCTGTCAGACACGACTTCTTGGATTACGTTTGAAAACTGGGCTTCATCAACTAAATCTGTTTTTTTGTGGTGTTCCTCAAGGTTCTGTCCTGGGCCTGATGTTGTTTGCATTGAATGTGCTCCCTGTTGAGGAGGTAATGAGCAATTTCAATGGTATCACCTACCATTGTTGTGCAGACGAAATTCAATGACTCACTCATTTAAGCCTTAAAATGTTTCAAAAACGTCTCTTCTACTAAACTGTCTCAATTCCATAATAGACTGGACGGCAGATAATTGTCTACAGCCAAATACCAACAATACAGAACTTTTTTTTCTACCCTACATGGCACTGACCCGAAAGTGATGGAAGGTCTTGGCTGTTTATCCCCTTTGCTAAACTTACCATCCATAATTGAGGCCAGGCTTTGAGTCTTGACCAGCATGTTTGTTTCACTCCTGTTTCTACCAGCCGAGAACCACTGAAACTGCAGCCAACTGTAGCCAGAACTGAGACAGAGACGATTATACATGTGTTGATTTCTTTTTCACCTGCCTTAGTGAGACACAGTTTGTTCTTTTGAGAGGTAGCCTGTGAGGTCTGCTCTTGAAAAGGTGCTATATGAATAAACATAGTATTGTTAACAACTGAGGCAGGGTCATTTTTTCCAAGCCTTGCGGCACTCACAGGCCAAGACACTTACCATATGTAACCCCAGCACATTCCATTATCTATTACTGTTGCACCTAACCTCAAACCAAACTCTATTAAAAATATTGCAATTGACTGATGTCTCCTTCATTAGCAAAGGGGAATAGTTCATATAAATTCGATTTAAGGTTCTATCAGTGTGGTCTCCTGATCAATTCGGCATACATATCTAGAAGGCTACAAATAAATATTACATTTGAACTTAGATTAAGGTTTAGATAGAAAGGGGCAGTATGGCTAGCACTGAGGACAGGTTTTAAGTTGAAATATATATACTGCCTTGTGGCCCCAGTCCAATGCCGAGGGGAAGAGTTGTCTCTCAAGATTTGTAAAATGTCTTCGGTGATCTTCAACGTGTGTAACCTCACTGCGTTTGGCGGATTTGTGATGCAGTTCACCCCCTGAGAGCGATACATCCCGGCTATATGTATGCATCCGACACAGGCTTCATGTGTATGTGATTGTGTCAGCCGAGGTCATTTTTCTTGTCTTGATCGCAACACTAGCAATTATGTAACCGCGTTTAAAGGAGGAGTAGCTGTGTGGAGGCAAACAGGTCGACGTATTACGGTTATTCAGAAGCCCCCCTGCCTAAAATGTGCGTCTAATTGTCGCAGCTCCTGGGCTGAGGGGAAGCAGAGCAGAGGGACATAACAGCAACATTACAGCGCCAAAAGAAACCTACCTAATGCTGCGGATACGGCGCAGGAGACTCGGGGTCGTCGGTCAGAAAATCTCCGCTGAATCCAGGGTCACTGCTCGTACAGTTCTGCCGGCCACTGGAGTCACTTTCCGGACATTTTTCTGTGTGCATGTACCGCGTCACTGTCACAACGGACAGGCTAGTTGCGCTATAGACTGGAGACCAACCGGACTGCTCCACTACCGCTTAGAGACCGACTGTGATTCGTCTATCACTCAGAGAGGCGTAATGTGTCAGGGTTGTTGATTGGCCCATACGGCGCAGGGCGGAACTACAGTAGATTTAAAAGCACAGAACATTTAAAATTACTTGAATTTTCAGCTAGAGAGCAATGAACTTAGTCACTCATTTTGGTATATATTAATTTGGAAATACTTTAAATGCATCAGTAATAATCAAAATTGTGCAGCTCTCCACTCAAAGTCCCTGCACCAACAACCATCTGATATCAAAAAATGTTGTTTTTTTTTAAACAAGTGGCTGATGTCATTGCCTGCTTTTACCAGGGCATATGTTTTCACACTAGGATGTAAGAGGTAAATGCAGTCTTTTTCTTCTCTTTATATGTTCTCCAAACAATTTGGATGATTCATCTTTAGATTTTTCAGCTTGGTTTTTGTGTTGACTCTCAAAATTACCTTTTTTTTCATTTTGATTTGAAGTTTTGCATGTCTGAGGTTAACTTCAGCCATTGTTGTCCATTTAAATACCATAGCCACAAAGCACACAGGTTGATACGTTTCAGTGGCTTGATGATGCTGTGCATTTATGTGCTGTTGCAGTGTTGTAGTGTAGATCAGCAGGGGAAAAAATCAGACTCAGGAAGACTATGGTCAAGACTATCAGGAAGACTTTCTGTGTCCTTGAATCAGCCTGGATTAATACCTACACTGAAATGTATATGGTAAGTCTTTCATACAAACTGGCTCGTAAATACACTTTATAGTAGATTAACAGCTCTCCCTGAAGGAACTGTGCCAATTCATTACAGGAGTTGTCTCTTTTAATGTATTTTGGTAGGTGAAGCAGATGCTTTGTCCCATAGAGGAAACAGAAGCCCCTCACCAAGCAATCATCATTGTCTGAAGGTCAGAGAAAGACTGAGGCAGTGGGACTAAAAGTACATCAGGCCTCAGGGGGTAAGGGAGGGATCATTTAGCCTCTGGACAAGATCAAGATTGCTTTTCTGTTAAAGAAATATTTCTCCTGTCAGTGAAAAATTTGAAAACAATGACAAAGAAGTGATGGGCAGTGGTCAGCGATGCCATTACTGTGGATGCTCTGGTTTCAGTCACAGTGAATGGTCAAGAGAGGCCAGCACTCAGCATCTCCAGCAGAGTTCAAAAGTGCATGTTAACTGATATGAGCAGACACAGAGAAGAGTGAGAAAAAATATTAGTTTTAACAATATGTGCTTTTGGAAGGCTGATACTGATACTGCATTTCAAAATAAACTTGCAGAAACTCACCATATCTAAAGTAGCTTGTTTTCATTGTGCCAATTTGACAAATCCTCCAAATTAATTAGCAGTAGCATTTTGATTCATTTCCCCCCTCAAAATGTTGAATTTTCAATGCAATAAAACAAAATAGGAAGTTGCAGCTGTGGTCAAGCTACTACTTCCTTGAATGTCTATTATTTATTTAAAATTTTAAACATATATTGATCAACCCCAACCAAATATCTGGACAGTTAATAAACAGTTTAAGCCACTAAATAAGATGCTCAGTGTCACACCGTGGTGATTTAAACAACATCAAGTGGTTTGATCTGATGATATGGTTTGGCCAACACTCATATTTCCTATGAGACTCATTAATAGCAGAGTAGTAACAATGTAGTAGTGTAGTGCATTGGAATGAGTGCTGACTGCAGACCTTTGAAATGTGGGTAGCACAGCAGACCATTAGACCATCACTGGTTTCTTCTCCTGAATCTGAGATCCCCTTCATTTAAAGGGCTCTAGAGGTAGATGAGGGCAAAAGTAGCTGCTGCCACAATGCACTCCCTGTAGACTTTTACTCAAGTGTCTACTGGAATGTGAGAACGGATGGGAGTCATGAGAAAATGGGAGGAAATGTGTGGTGTCCAACAATGCTCATCTCTTCTGGGAGGAGGTGCAAAGGTCAAGGTATAGAGAATACTTTTAGAACAGAAAAATGGTCAATATTAGCCACAGAGTTTGTAGTTTGGCCTAAACTACATTTATGTGCACTGTACAAAGCAGAAAAATGTCCTAGACTATAGGCAAAAAAATCTAAATGTATAAAAGAAACAGTCCAAAAATCATTTTTGGCCAGTCATAGTCAGAGTCATATTAGATGATCAGATTCATCTCTGTACACCCTGCAAAAGATTCAGATGTGTGGTGTGAAGTGTAGCTTAAAAGTTAAAAGTAAAAAGTTACCACAGACTCAAATAGACCAGCCAAAGGAAACTTTTAGAACCTACAATGATTTGCTATTTGCTGTGTGTACGTTAAGAACAGAGAAAATGCATGAGATATGTTTAACGTAGCAAAGCACAAAAACAGAAGCTGGAGGAAACTCCAATTGCCTACCACTTTCAAATATGAACTTATTTAGAACATTCCATTAAATCCAAAATACCTTCGTTACATATTGCATGTTACTTTTCAAGTTAGTATCCAATACATCCCGTAGTTAGGTACTTGTGTTTCAGACTTACAGTTATACCTAAATACACAAACCTAGTAATCAAGCTTTGAGGGTAGAAGCTATATTTTAATATAAAATATCTGTTTGTTTGGGGTTTTTGTTTGTTTGTTTGTTTTTTTAATTACATGTTACATAAATGAGAAACAAAATGTAAAGAAGAAAAAATGTTGTTGTGAGTTGTTGGAAGGCATCTATTTTCATGTTACTACCCAGGTTAGCAGCTTCTTCCTGCTTTCAGTCTTTGTTTCTGCTTAGCTACGCAAAACAACAGAGATGACAGAGATGAAGTTGTAATAGATCCTCTAACCTTATTGCCAGTAAGACAGCGGAGTGTACATTGTCTGTCTTTTCCTTTCACAAAGAACGTCAATTTAATAAACTCTCTCATTTTTGTATTTTGTCAGATGGCTGATCACAAACAGCTTTCTTAACCTTAGCATCAGACCACCTAGTCTTTTTTGAGAAAGAATGAAGCTTTGATTGACGGAGTAATTTACTGGCCATGCCTTGAGTATATCTGAGTCAGTGTTTGGTGTTTTGCAGTCTAGATCTGTCTTGACAGAGATATCCCAACAAAGAGCATGCAAGACTGCACTTCTTTAAATGAGACAAATAAGTCTCTCTTTCTTCAGAACTGTGTGATTAAATGTTAAAGTTTTCTGCAGCCAGAGTGAGCTATTCCATTTCCACACACTCTGCTCGTCAAACTTAAAAGTATTGAAAATCATCAAATGCCCCTTCAAATTCAGATTTATTTTTAAAATCAGTTGCACCACAATTGCAACAACACAACTATGCTGAGACAAGCTGGTTTGAACCAGTGAGTCAGACATAAAAGAGCAATTCCTCAGTACTGAAACCACAGACTGTCTTCCTGGACTTTTGAATGAGAGTTTAGAGTTAAGTGCTACTTCAACACTCCTGTAAAACAGTTTTAGCTTTTGATAAGTACTGGCCAATTCAGCAATGTGTTGTGCTAAAGTAGTAGATCAGCACAGTGAGTCTTTTCTTTCCATCTGGAACAGATCAGGATCTAATGACTCATGTTTTTATACATTTCCTTCAGATGGTGAGTTGACCTGTTTTCAAATTAATGTCTTGAAAAATAATTTTCATTTTGCCAACCCTTTCTCCTCTTTCTGCATACTCTAATATATTCAAAACACTGTATGAATCTTCTGTCATAGAGAGATTTGCACATTTCTAAAGTTTCAAACTAAAACAAAGATGATGGAGCATCAAGTGTCACGTTTGTTATGTAGTTTCAGCTCATTGTTGTTGCAGACAGTAGAGTCATTTGTCATTAAAGTTATTAGTTTTGCAGTTTTTTGGTCATAAACCAAAACAAATCAAAAGTGATTTCAGTTCAACTTTAGGGAAACATGAATCTCTGTACCAGTTTTCATAATAATCAATACAATGGTTGTTGAGACATTTCTCTCAGAACCAAAAGTGCCAACCTCATTGTGGTACCACAGGAAGAGTCAGGAGATCACCATTAAAATCATTAGGATATGTCATCTGTATAGCATGAATGCCTGTACAAAAAATGTACCAGTCCATAGTAGATGATGAGGTATTTCACAGGATAAATGAAAACTTTGACCTGCTGCTGGCGCTAGATTAACACTCTGAGTTCCTGAGAGGCCTCACAGAAACATATTACTTCAAACTTTTTGCTTCATTGGCCTCATATGACTGATTTGGGGATGTCATAATGCCCATGTACTTACCTGTGAGGCCAGGAACAGGTTTTCCTCCTGTGCATCTCTATCCCAATGATTTATCATGTTTCCTTCCTGTTCAAGGCATCACAAAGTTTTCTTTGCCCACTTGATGAGACTGTGACTTGATTCAAATAGTTCTTCATGTCTTTTATGTAATCAAGGATAATTTAAGTTCAATCTTATGTCAGTTTAGTTACACAGAGTTAATAAAAAGCCATTAATCTATAACCTTATAACAACATTTTGGAAATAAAATGCAGTAAAAGTCAGAGGCTAACCAACAACCTCGAGACTCTCTAATACAAGACATACAGGCATTAATGTGCAGTGATGGAAGAAGTATTCAGCTCCTTTATTCGAGTAAAAGTAACAATACCACAATGTAAAAATACTCCTGCTTATTCAAAGTATTAAAAGTGACCCCTGTGGCTGATAATATAATATAAATACAGATGTTTGAATATGTAACATTACAGCTGTTAGCTGTTCGAGATGGAGCTAGTTGTAACTTTTTTATATACAGTTTAGGCCTCAGAAGAAATGTTTAAATTAAGCTGTCTGAGAGGTTTTGAGGACAAATGTCCTTATGGTGGAACTAACAAGCCAGTGTTGGGACCACTGGAAGTCCACTCATGAATTGGTTCATTGCGTGACTTAAATGACAAGATAAGACATTCCAGGTCAGGGAGAGTCTCATGTGTCATGCTGAACACAAAGGGAGAAAGGAGCCCAGCCCCGACAGTCCTCCTTTTAACACCTAGGTGTTCAGCCAGGGCCCATCTCTAAGCCCTCTCTTCAATCGGTCTTTGTCAGTCACTTGTCCTAACTAGCAGACATGCCCCCCCCAGGCGCCATTTTGGGTGTATCGTGGATGTGAACAACGCAGAACATAACACAGATCCGCAGGACTGCGACAACACTAACACTAGTTCTTAATGAGCTTAAGAGAGGCAAAGAGTCCAGAAGACTTCGTCTCAAAGAAGAAATGTCATTAACATACTTCATTATTCATGTTTAAGTCATGTACAAAACATATAAAAACTTTGCTTGCACAAATAAGACAAAAAGAAAACAAAACTTCCAAGTGCCAGATGTAGGGATGGTGTCCAGTCTAGGTCAGCCTCCATCATTTCATAAGCTGGTTGACCTGCAATCACATGTTAAGTTTTATTTAGAAAGCTAGTTAATAATTTTCATTTATAGCTGATAGATTATAGCTGATAGCATTATCATTTCACGATCATAATCTCTTAATCAGACATGCTACCAGTTAAGCATCCCATCAGATCTCTCATATCACAAGAGGAAATCTCACGCATTGATAAATATTTCTGTTATTCATTTTTGCTGTTTACCTTTATCTTTAAAATCATTCACTCTGTAATGTTTGGATATACGATGATGAAATAAAATATCACTGATTAATCAAGCTAGCTAAGGTTAGCCAATGGGGAAATAGTGACTTTAGAAAGCAAAACACAGCATATTCAGTAACATTACCTTACACAAAAAAACTCTCTTACTTGCCTTTATGCAAAAAGTGAGATATGGTATCGAAAGTGATGCCCTTCCGTCTCACTGCTGTGACCCAGGCCATCCGACGCCTCTTTGTTATTTCCTCAACCTGCTGTCCATAACCTCTTTTCGAGTGGGAAAAAAAATCCAGATTTGGTTTGAGCCATGTTTCCTGTATGCATATGACCTCTGGTTTCCTTTTTAATTCCTTAATATATCTCTTAAACTCTTGCCCATTTGCTATCAAACTTCTAGCATTCCATTGTAATGATAACATTATGGAGTACCTAGGAACATTATCTCTGATGTTCCTTCTCCTCCATTAAGTTTTGCTTGTATCATTTCCCACGAGATGTCTTTTATATTCAAGTGTCTTTCTGCTCCTCTTGCAATAACTTTTATTCTTTCTGTCTTGGATTTTATTTGTTCTGTGCAGTTGATGACATATGCTACGAATATCATTAACTTTTCCATCATTTCTTCCACATTAATGTTCTGTGTCTTCTTTGACTTTGTGTTCACTTCTGGCCCTTCTAGGATGACTCTTTCCTCACTCCTATTACTTTTACATATCTTTACTGCCTTTGCATAGGTTACTTTAGGATTTGTTTTTACCTGTTGAATATCCTTTTCCTGTTTCCTGGCTGGACAAACTCCATAAGCTGCTGTGTGACCTCCTCCACTGTTACAACACTTTATTTTAACATTATCACCACAGTCATATGCATGATCCCCTCCACATCTTCCACATCGTTGTCTCCCTTTGAAAACATTAGCAATATGTCCATATCTCTGACGCTTGAAGCATCTGATCAGGGGTGGAACATATTCTCTTACACTGAAGCACAAGCATCCCACCATCACTTTCTCAGGAAGCACATCATCCCTGAAATGAATTAGGACTGACCCACTGTCCACCTTTTCCCCATTTCTAAAGGCCTTCAGCCATATGATTTCTGTTATTGTTCCTCCTTTCATTTCTCTTTTGAGTTTTTCCAGATTTTCTTCAATGGAGATTCCTGTTATCACTCCCCTTGCTCCTCTCCTCTTACCAACCCCTCTTTTCTCCTTTATTTCTTGTAGTGATGGGAATTTCGGCTCTTCTTGGTGATCCGGTACATTTGGCTCGGCTCACCTTACTGAGCCGGCTCTTTTGGCTCTGAAATGGCTCTTTTTTAAACTAGGCCTATAAGTTCCCACCCAGTGTAATTTGCACTATTTTGGCTTGTAACATTGCATTGACAACGACGTGATCCTACCATGGCCCCATGGAGGAAAATTAGCAGGGCACACAATTAATTGTGTAGTATTGATTTTAAGTAATTGCAATCAATTGATAGGCCAATCTAACGCCATCCAAAGAACTAATTAACAACCTATACATTATATATGTTTTACAAAGCACCAGGGTTTATCAATGTTTTTTTCTCATTTAGTTTGTCTTTTTATTCAAACACACAGTCTTAACAAATGTGTCCTCATGGTAATAATAACAATAGCCTACTGTGTGAAATAAGCATTCTGCCTTCGCATGATCAACATGACTGAAGTGTGACCAAATACTGCTTCTTTTCATTTTAAATCTTTCTCACCGTTGTCTGTCTGTCCACCGATCGCATGCTAGTTGCTCACTTCGCATTCAGCAAACTGAATTGCGCGCGTGTGTGTGGTGTGTGTGTGTGGAGTCCCAGTTTGATTGCGTCATGGTTCTCAGCGACCGCCCATTGGTGCAG